>JASCZI010090725.1:26828-84911 GCA_036250425.1 Stylosanthes scabra
CCTCCTTCTGGTATGACAGGACGAGGAACTAAAAAGGTGGAACCAAAACCAACAAGCCTGAACTTGTTGAAAAACAAACTGAGATGCCGATGAGCTCATTTTTCTTCCTATCAGCCTCTCAGAGGACCTGAAATAAAATGCATATAATCACAACAGTCTCAGCATATTAAAATTATAAATACCTTGATGCTGTCCAGTTTTTTTATCCTTGATCAGCGCAACCTCAATCACATTCCCATGTTCCTCAAACAAAGGTCGAATCTAACATCAAATGATTGTAACGAGGAAATAATTAGGCCATTAAACACTAGACTAAAGTTAAATATCTTTCAATGTTGTGAAAAGCATTAAATCATTAGACAATAACAACAAAACCGTATCCTACCAGGTGAGGTCAGCTTATAGATTAAATGTCATGATATCCTAACATGTATCATGTTTACAGTAAGTGCATCTATCTATGCTTAGATCTCTCTTGAACAATATAATAACAATAAACACAGTTAGCATATCTTACATCTTCTTCAGTGGCTGTTCGGGGCACAGATCCAACAAATAGTTTGGCAAAGTTTCCACCATCAAAACGATCTAAAAAGGACAAATGTTTCAATCATTTCATTTTGTAGGGTAGCAAGTCCCATAAGTCATGCTGGGCTTACATGGAAAACATTAGGGTAGAAAAAACGGATGCAATTAAATAAACAAGCCTTCTCCAACTATAACAGTATTTTGAGCAAATAAAAAACGTAATCTAATACCAACATTATAAAATATATCTCAGAATTGCAGGTTTTCAATTATGATTCAGGTGCGGTTGTATTGTGATCACTACAATTACAACAATACAATATAATTATGCACACAATTCCCGGGAATACTGACAAACACAACCGCAATTGCCACTATGGATAGCAATTTTAAATTCTGAATGGCAATATTCAATACAGATTTGAACTCTTAAAAAACATATCCTAACTCTGAAGCTCAAGAAGCCCCAATGTCATTGCGATTAAACCAAACCACGCACAAATACATGATACCAACAACCCACAGAAATCGAAGTGCGTTTTGAAAAAGCGATAAAGGAAGAGGCTCAAATTTAAACTCAAACTCACCTGGCGAAACTCCACGAAACCCTCGCTTGTGACCAGACAGCTGCGGAGGAGCCTGGAAAGTGTTGAACCCGAATTCTCCGTAACCGTCACCTCCCATCGGCCCAAAGGCTTCGCCGGGCCCGGACCCGGGGCCGATTGGGTGAAAACCTCCAGGCCTACCAGGAGAGCGACGTGGGGGGCTGTGGAAGCCGCGAGCGCCAGAGCGGAAGTGCGAGGGGCTCCGACGAAAGTTGTGGTGCGTCATGGGGGAATCGGAGAAGCGAGAGTGCGGCCTCGAAGAGTGACGGTGGCCATGAGAATCATCGTTGTTGTTGTTATGGTTTCCATAGCGTTCTCCTCTGTGCCTATCCAGCTTGGCCAACGCTAAATTGGAACGAAACCCTAACCCTAGAGAGAGAAAGTTAGAGAGAGAGAGAGGGAGGAAGTTAAATTTGGGGGAAGAGAGAGAGAGTAATAAATATACAGAGATGTAGTCCTTAGTAGCTGTGCGCAATGGTTTAGGGGAGCTGAGTGTGCTGTGGCACTTTTCTTTCTGGTAAGAATACAGTGAGATTAACAAATGTGACAACGACGATGAAAGGAAAGAAAATCAGCGACGACTTGACTCCTCTTTGTTTTATGCGAATTGGGCCTCTTGTTAAAAACAATTGGGCCCGGCCCATGAAAAGCTAAGGGAAAAATAATTGAGTTGTGACTGTGACTCCTTCGTTAGCTTCTTGTTTGTCCAACGCTATGTCGTTTTTGTTTTAGTTACCTGATGATGTGCTTTTTTTCGTTTTTCTTTTTTTGGACAACACTATCTAGTATCCGATTCCGGTGATATTGCTATTGCCTCTGCTTCCCAGTTGCGCACATTGTTTTTTCATTAATTTTTACATAAAATTTAGTTTCGATGAATTAATAATTAAAAAAATTATAGGATATTCAATTATGTATTGTCATAACTCAAACTAGAGAAAATCGATGGAATCGAAAAATAAATCAAAATATAAAAACATAAAATCATAGTAAGATTTAAATCATAAAATCGTCAAATTTAGTATAAATTTTATAAAATTAATTAATTCATTAAAAATCATAATATTCAAAAATTTGAAGAGTTTAATCGAAATTTTGTCGTGATAACACACAAATAACAGTTCTTCACATTCAACACATAAATAGTTATTCAAGAAAAATGACATAAATAATTTATATTATCATGGATGTCAACTTTAGAGACTAAATTAAATAAATTAAAACTTCTAAGAGTAGTGCAAGGCCTATGTAAAACTTTAGGTAATATTTATAATAGAGACGGAAGTTTGAGATTCGGTATATTTTTGTGATTAGAAATTGGAATTCTTCAAAATTTATGTCTATTCAATACTTTTAGAAAGTGGGAATGACTAATTAAAGATGAAGATTTTATTTAATATTTTTTTATATTCGAATATTCTAATTCAATGTTAAAGTTTTTAATATTAATATTTTTCTCTTTTTTATAAACTCAATTTAGTCTTAGTAAATTTTAAATTAAACATAATAACAACTTAATTTAATTTCAATATTTTAGGATTTGTTTCTCGATTTTTCTTTTCTAAAAACAACCTTAATAAGTGATCTGAGTATTAATTTAATATGATTTAATTGAGCAAATTAAAATTTTGAGGACTAAAAGGAGCAAGTAAAATTTTAGAAGTTAATTTAAATATTATTTTGATATATTATTTTTTAACAAATATCAAAAGTTGTTTTATCGAATTATAAGGAGTATATCTCTATTTTGATAAAAAAATTTCTAAAGTACACATATTAATCTCCAACTAAAATTAGTTATCTTTTAATTTTTTGTTCATAAGTCATATGAGTTTCTAAAGCATTTAAATTAGTCTCAAAATACTTTGTTTTGAAAGACCAATTTAACTTATGGTACAAAAGACAAAAAATTAAAAGATAATTAATTTTAATCAAAAATTAATATCTATAGTTTAAAATTGCTTTTGAAACAAAATGGTTATATACTTAGATGTAATAAAATGAGTTTACACGGCTATATGCTAATTGATAGATAAGTATTTTTTGATTGTCAAAATTAAAATCGTTTTTAAATTTAATTTTTTTAAAAAATAATTTTAAAAATTTTTTTATTTTAAAATCATGTTACTTTTGTAAAACAAAAATACTTTTTTTTTCTTCCACGATTTCCATCACTTCTAACCTCAAGTATCTCAAATCCAACAACAAAATTAATAACAAGAAGTATTTAGATTTTACTATGTTCTTTTACCCCGAAATATTAAAATATCACATGTCTGGGATTAAGCTGCTCAAAATTTCAATTAGCATCTCCAAATTTTACTCACCTAAGAAGAAGAAGAAACAACGAGGAATTGAAGAAAGAATAAATATCATTCAATATGCATCACAACTCAACACCTAATTCAAGTATAAATAGATAGACATGTGGATCATCATGATGTATGTACTTTTTGTTTTTTTTTTGTGTCCCATGATGCATGTGATATATTAATGTTAAACTAGTTATGATATGAATATAGATGTCCATTCATTAATTGTGGTTAATTTTGTGAATCAACTTCTTATATTAGTATCATCTATTGTCAAACTTGGGAATGACCATTATGTGTGGAAACCACATCCAACTCTCTCAACCTTACTTTTATACATCTATAAATAGAAGTAGCATGACTAGATAGATACACCACATAATTAAATAAGAAACACTTCGTGTGTTCATATGTTCAGATATAATATATACACAATATGTGTTCTTTTGATCAGAATGGTGACAATAATAATATTAGTAAATATTCATATTAAAGCCATTTATTTACATTTCTATATATTATTCATATCCCTTATATACCACTATATTTTATATTTATCTCTCTTCTATTAACTATTCACTTTATTCACAACACGTTATCAGCACGAAACTCTGATCAAATTTCACAAAGACTCAAGTAATAAATTTTAAATATGTCAAAGCTCTCTCATCTTGAATTCAATGCTCTTGATATATCTGGAAACAACTACTTATCATGTATATTGGATGCCGAAATTCATCTTGATTCAATGAATCTTGGAGATACCATTAAAACTAAAAATAATGCATCCCAGAAGGATAAAGCTAAAGCTATGATTTTTCTCCGTCGTCATCTTGACGAATGATTGAAAATTGAATATCTCATACTAAAAGATCCTGCAGATCTATGGAAGAACCTTGAAGAAAGGTATAATCATCAAAAGACAGTAATACTTCCTCAAGCCCGATATGAGTGGACACATTTGCGTCTACATGATTTTAAATCCATAAATGAATACAACTCAACAATGTTCCGAATTACCTCTCGCTTGAAATTATGTGGGGAAAAGATAACTGATAATGACATGCTAGAGAAAACTTTCTCGACCTTCCATGCCTCAAATGTGCTCCTGCAGCAGCAGTATCGAGAAAAAGAATTTAAGAAATATTCTGATCTGATTTCCTGCCTTCTTGTTGCTGAACGGAATAATGAATTGCTATTAAGAAATCACGAAGCACGCCCAGCTGGCGCCGCCCCATTTCCTAAAGCAAATACGGCGAATTATAACCCCAAAAGAGGTAAATGGCGAGATTTTGGTAAAAGAAAATATTATGGAAGAAAGAAAAATAATTTTTATAAGAAAAGATTCTACCAGAAGTGGGATAAAGAAAAAGGGAATGGGCAAAATAAATCATTTGAGGAAAAGTGCTACCGTTGCGGTGGAAAAGACCATTGGTCTCGTACCTGTTGTACTCCAAGGCACTTAATTGATCTTTATCAAGCATCTTTGAAAAAAGATAACAAAGAAAAGGAAACTAATTTTGTTTCAAAGAATGCTGCTGAAAATTACACCGCTAATTTTGAAGTGTCTGATTTCTTTGAGGATCCTGAAGAAAATATTGGTCACTTAATCAACAACGAAAAAGTTTAATATTCTGATTCACTATCTTCCTAAGTACTTATGTAATATAAATAATGTAAAATAGATTGAAGTTAAGTTTTATTTTTCATGCATTTAAATCTCAAATATGATGTATATAAATAATGTTTAATAAAATATCAATAGTTATGTTTCAAAAAAATCACGACAAGTTCTATAATCATAATAATAATAAAAAAAGAGGGTTCTTATTATTGTGTAGGCATCTGATTTCATTCATGAATTCTACTGCATGCATACTCTTTATTTATCTCATTAACACAAAAGATCTTGAAATTTTTTTTTTCATGTTATGATCATATTATTATTTGTTTTTGAAGAAAAATGACAAGAACATATAATGAAGATATTTGCCTTGCGGATAGTGCAAGCTCACATATCATTCTCAAAAGTAATATTTATTTTACTCATCTCATATCAAAAGAAGATTGCGTGAATACTATTATTGGCTCAGACAATGTAATAGAAGGTTCTGGAAGAGCCATAATTTTGTTTTCTGGAGGAACAAAATTTATAATAAATGATGCATTATTGTCTACTAAGTCTCTGAGAAACTTGCTAAGTTTTAAAGATATTCGCCGAAATGGATATCACATTGAAACTATGAATGAGGGAAATCGTGAATATTTATATATCACAATGTATGATTCAAATAAAAGGATTGTATTGGAAAAGTTGTCATCGCTTTCTTCCGAATTGTATTATACTAAAATTAGTGCAATTAAATCACACGTCATTGTAAGCCAGAAGTTTACTAGCTCAAATGAATTTATGATTTGATATGATTGATTGGGTCATCCTGGAACAACCATGATGCGGAGGATTATTGAAAACTCCAATGGACATTCACTAAAGAACCAAAAGATTCTTCAATCCAATGAATTTTGTTGTGTTGCATGTTCTCAGGGAAAGTTAATTATAAGGCCATCACCAGTAAAGATTGGATATGAGTCCCCTGGATTTTTGGAAAGAATTCAAGGAGATATATGTGGACCAATTCATCCACCGTGTGGATCTTTTAGATACTTTATGATTTTTATAGACGCATCCTCAAGATGGTCTCATGTGTGCTTGTTGTCTTCTCGCGACCTGGCATTTGCGAGATTGCTTGCTCACATCATTTTACTAAAAGCACATTTTCCTGAAAATCCAATCAAAACAATTCGCCTTGATAATGCTGGTGAATTTACTTCTCAAGCTTTTGACGCATATTGTATGGCCAATGGAATAAGTGTTGAACATCCAGTAGTTCATGTTCATACACAAACTGGGCTAGCAGAATCACTTATTAAACGCCTTTAATTAATAGCTAGACTCTTACTTATGAGAACAAATCTTCCTAGTTCTGTTTGGGGGCATGCGATTTTGCATGCCGCAGCACTTGTCCATTTAAGGCCAACAAGTTACCACCAATTCTCTCCCATGCAATTAGCTTTTGGCCAGCAGCCAAATGTTTCCCATTTGAGAATATTTGGGTGTGCAATATATGTTCTAATTGCCCCACCCTATCACACAAAAATGGGCCCACAGAGAAAATTGGGAATTTATGTTGGATATGACTCTCCTTCTATAGTAAGGTATCTTGAGATACAAACGGGAGATGTGTTTAAAGCTCGATTTGCTGATTGTCATTTTGACGAATCAAAATTTCCAACATTAGGGGGAGAGAAGGCATCATCATTAATGCATTTAGATCCACGATTAAGACAATGTGAACTAAAGGTTCAAAAGATCGTACATTTGCAAAGAATAGCAAATGAATTGCCTGATACATTTTTTTATACAAAAAGAATAACAAAATCCTTCATACCAGCAGAAAATGCCCCGATTCGAATTGATGTACTAGTTGGGCAGATGGTCGCTCAAGCAAGTACACGCTAGAAGCGTAGGAGACCAGTTGGCTCCAAAAACAAAAATCGTCGAAAAAGAAAAGAGGCAACTGATATTGCAGAGGCAGATGATACTCCTGTTATGAAAGATAAAGACACATAAATGGCACCAACAATTGCCCAAAATTCAGGTACAGTTTTGATGCCAGAAGACGTTCAAGAACCTTAAAATTCAGAAAATTGTGAAAATGATGAAATATCAATAAATTATGTATTTACAGGAGAAAAATGGAACCAAAATGAGATCATTGTCGATGAAATATTCGCATACAATGTGGCATTACATATTGTGCATGAGAATAAGGATATTAAGCCAAAAACAATCGAAAAATGTCGACAAAGAGATGATTGACTAAAATGGGAAGAAGCTATGAAGGTTGAGTTAGACTCACTTGTAAAACAAAAAGTTTTTGGGCCTGTAGTTCGTACACCAAAAGATGTAAAACCTATTGGATATAGATGGGTGTTTGTGAGAAAACGAAACGAGAAAAATGAAGTTGTACGCTACAAAGCTCGACTTGTAGCACAAGGTTTTTCACAAAGACCTGGCATAGATTATGAAGAGACGTATTCCCCTGTAGTTGATGCAATTACGTTACGTTACTTGATTAGTTTATCTACATGCCATAAGCTTCATATGCATCTACTGGATGTAGTGACAACTTACTTATATGGATCATTAGATCGTGATATCTATATGAAAATCCCTAAAGGACTAAAGGTATCTAGACTATCTAGTGAATACTCGCAGGGGTTATACTCAGTTAAACTGCAAAGATCTTTATATGGTCTAAAGCAATCTGGACGAATGTGGTATAATCGTCTTACTGAGTATCTGACGAAAAGGGGATTCAGGAACGATGATATCTGCCCATGTGTTTACATAACGAAATTTCTATCTGGGTTCATTATAATTGCTGTGTATGTTGATGACTTAAATATCATTGAGATTCTTGAAGAGATTCCAACAATTATAAAAGCTCTAAAAGAAGAGTTTGAGATGAAAAATCTCGGAAAGACTAAATTTTGTCTTGGGTTACAGATAGAACATACAAACAACGGGATCTTCATTCATCAAACAACTTACATAGAAAAGATTTTGAAGAGATTCTATATGGATAAGTCTCACCCATTAAGTACTCCAATGATTGTGAGATATTTGGATGTCAAGAAAGATCAATTTCGTCCTAAAGAAGAAAATGAAGATATCCTTGGTCTTGAAGTACCACATCTCAGTGCCATTGGAGCACTAATGTATTTTGCGAATAATACACGGCCTGACATTTCATTTGTTGTGAATTTATTAGCAAGGTATAGTTCTTCTCCAACTAGAAGACATTAGAATTGAATCAAACAAATTTTTCGTTATCTTCATGGGACTATTGATATGGGACTGTTTTATGCACATGAATCCAAGACACAATTAGTTGGATATGTAGATGCTGGATATTTGTCTGATCCACACAAAGGAAGATCTCAACACATAATACCTATTTACGTATGGTGATACAACTATATCATGGAGGTCTACAAAGCAAACAATAGCAGCAACATCTTCTAATCATGCAGAAATACTTGTGATACATGAAGCAAGTCGCGGGTGCTTTTGGCTTAGAGGTTTGATCCAATATATATTGTCATCAAGTGGATTAGCTGATCAGAATATACCTCCTACTGTCTTATTTGAAGATAATACAGCATGCATTTCTCAACTTAAGGGTGGATACATCAAAGGTGACAGAACGAAGCATATTTCTCCCAAATTCTTCTTCACTCACGATCTTCAAAATCAAGGGACAATTGATGTCCAACAGATCAGTTTAGACAACAATCTGACAGATTTATTTACAAAGTCACTTCCGCGATCCTCCTTTGAAAGGTTGATACATCAGATTGGGATGCGCCGATTTCGAGATATTAAATGATGTCGCCAAAAGGGGGAGACTGTACTATTTTTTCCTTAGTCGGGTTTTTGTCCCTATTGGGTTTTTCCTGACAAGATTTTTAACGAGACAGTCGAATCATAAAGGATATTGTACTCTTTTTCCTTCACTAAAGTTTTTTCCCATTGGGTTTTTCTTTAGTAAGGTTTTAATGAGGCATATTCCTAATGAACATCTAAGGAGGAGTGTTATGGATGTAGATGTCCATTCATTGATTGTGGTTAATCTTGTGAATCAACCCCTTGTATTAGTATCATCTATTGTCAAACTTCGGAATGACCATCATGCGTGGAAACCACATCCAACTCTCTCAACCTTGCTTTTGTACATCTATAAATAGAGGTAGCTAGATACACCACATTACTAAATAAGAAATACTTTTGTATGTTCATATGTTCAGATATAATATATACACAATATGTGTTTTTTTGATCAGTATGGTGACAATAATAATATTAGTAAATATTCATATTAAAGCCCTTTATTTACATTTCTATATATTATTCATATCCCTTATATACCATTATATTTTATATTTACCTCTCTTCTATTAATTGTTCACTTTATTCGCAACAAGTTATAATTATAAGTATAATCATAGTAATGAGATAGAATTTGGCAGTTATATTATTCTCTAAGATTAGTGAATTATATTAATATCTAAAATAAAAAACCTTTCCAATACACACGTAAGTTTTGGTAATTATGGCTGCATTTGGTTTGTGTAACTGGGGTTGTGAGACTATGATACTGAAATTTAGTATTGTGTTTGTTGAACAGGATCTAGAACTAAAATTTCAATTCTAGTCTCCAAAATTCCAATATTTTCAGTACCTCATTTAGGAGGGACTGGGAAACTGAGGATTGGAATTGAAATTTTAATAATTTTTTTTTACTCAAATATCCTCACATAACATTAACGTTTTCAATATTAGTCTGTGTTTTTCATCTATTGACTTAATTCAATATCTACATTCCAATATCTATCTCTTCATAAATTTAAACAAAAAATAATAAACAAACTTAATTCAATCTCAGTCTCCCAGTATGAGTCTTTCAATCTCAGTCTCAGTCTTTCAGTCTCGATTTCTATTCCAAACGCAACCTAAATATGGATATATTTTTTGGAGCAATGATTAGGAGTTTTAAATTATTTTTTTAATTATTTTCATAATTTTTTAAAATAAAATTTAATTATATATTACTTTTTTGAAAATATTAAAAAGTAAAAAATTTTAAAATATTTAATTTACAAGTTAAAAAGGTAATCGAAAAGGATTAGATAGAACTCTTAATTATTTTTCAATTTTTTTTAATTAACTTTTTGAGTTTTGACTGACCACTTCAATTTTTTTTTTTGAAAGGGACCACTTCAATTATGTAAGATAAATCCACTTTCTATCACATTCACAAGTCTAATAGGCCTATACACAGTACCGAATCTATAAATTAATCATTCACGACAAGTTTGTGCTATGATAATTGAACGTACGCATTATTGTTGCAATGAGCTAATAATTGAAAATATCATTAGCTTAATCCTTTTGTACAATTGCGCCCCACAAGAAAGTTTCATATTGAACGGTCATATGAATTACAAAGCAATAATAATATGACATAATAATTTATGTTCATAGCCTCGTTGTCCAGAATTTTGTTAATTTACAATTGAATTGAATTTCATTTCAAAACCCTTAAAAATTTAAAAATCCAAAATTGATGATTGAGTTTGAGTTACCCTTGGTAGATGACGAGAATTAAGTGGATCTGATAACCTCAATCACGATTAATAGTTCCTACTTAGTTGTTCATCCACTCCATCTATGATCCACTCATTCATTCACTTACCATTAATGTTCTTCACTGTTTGAATATTCAAAAAAAAAAAAGGAAAAAATAGTTGAAAATAATATTAATCTTTCTTCTTAATAATAATAATAATGATGATGATTATGATTATCTCTCTGAAAAGATAAAGAGGAATAATTCTTCTTCGTCGTACGTGAGTGCCACGTGTCGGCTACCTACGTCTTTTCAATGGTAATCATCACTCGCCACTCCCAAATAATAAAACAAAACGCCTCAGTTTTCGAAGTCGTTTAACACTTTAACAGGATAAATAAGTTAAATTAAATTAAAAAAAAAAACATTGAATTCCAGAGTGTGTGAGAGAGAAACAGAAACAGAAACAGAAAGCGAAAGCGAAAGCTGAAGAGAGCAGAGAGAGTTTGCAATTTGAATCAGGAAAAACTAGAAGCAGAGAAGAAATGGCGAAACACGAAGAGCTTCCGATCCCGATTTTCCAAAACCTGAAGGATGTGTATGGCGAAGCCTCTCAGCTCGAAGAAGCTAAGCTCCGCTTTGACACGGCCAAGTCCAAGTTTCAAGAATTCTTCGGTCATCCTCCTCAACTCTTCGCTCGCTCGCCTGGTTAGTTCCTTCTTCAACAACATTTTCATGTCACCATGTGTGTGTGTTTGCATGGTTATGCATTTCTTACGGATCTTCCTTAATCGTGAGATTGATTAATTTCTACGTGTTTATATTAATTAATTATGTTAATTATGATTATTATTTGCGGTGGTGCAGGGAGAGTGAACTTGATTGGGGAGCACATTGACTATGAGGGATATTCGGTGTTGCCGATGGCAATTCGCCAAGATACGGTCGTTGCGATTCGGAAGAATGAAAGCAGCAAGGTTCTTAGGATCGCTAATGTGAATGATACAAAATATTCCATGTGCACTTACCCTGCTGACCCTAACCAGGTCCATCCTCAATTCAATTCAATTCCTCTCATGTGTTTGCGTTATTATTATTAATTTACTATTTACTAATATACACTGGTTTTCAATTTTGTACAGGAACTCGATTTGAAGAATCACAAATGGGGCCACTACTTTATTTGTGGGTGAGTTCATTTTGGTTTATTTTTCTCTTTAGATTAATGATATATATTCCTAATTCTTAAGCAAACCAAAATAATTGGATTTAGTAGCATAGTTTTTAAAAAAGAATCAAATTCTTAATATTATTTGGTTATATTGTTTCTGGTTTCTATAGGTACAAAGGTTTCCACGACTATGCAAAAGCGAAAGGAGTGAATGTTGGTCCACCGGTTGGACTCGATGTTATTGTTGATGGAATCGTGCCAACAGGTGTGCTCACCTATCCAAATTAGGATGTCACTAATGATATCAAAGTTTGCCTCAAGTGAATATGATCATTAGATTTGTTGCTCTATTGGAGATGATGAGAGAGACATAATTGGTTAATCTCTCTCTTTTGTTAAATGGAGACTAATATTCACTATTTCTTTTTATAGGTTCTGGACTATCAAGTTCTGCAGCATTTGTTTGTTCTTCCACAATCGCTATTATGGCTGCTTTTGATGTTAACTTCCCAAAGGTCTGCATTTTCTACTTGATTGTAAATTGTATTTTCCCCTCGAAGGGGGATCTTGTGGCTAAAGTTTTGCATGGATAAATTCTATGCTATATCAATTTTATAAAAACAAAATTTTAAAAATATCTATTTTATATCAAAATCTGATATCATTACTCACTGACGTGATAGTGTCGCTGGAATTCCAATTTTTACACTCTTGGAAAATCAGATCTAGTTACCAATTCAATTTCAAACTGAGGCTAGAAAGTAGCTGTTTCAGAAATCTTGGTCCCTCCATGCTTTGTTGATTTTCATTATCTTTTTGTAGTCTGACTATTATCTGAGATACATTTTGAATAGACCTTCTTATTGTCAGGTTGTGCCAACTAAATCAATTAATTTATTTATCTATTTGTCACAGTGGAGATATGCTAAATGGGCAATTGCGTTCTTGTTGAATTCATGTCTCTTTTTTTTTAAAAATATTTTATTATGTAATTTGTGTATTTAACAGTTTTTTTTCCTGGTTCTGTATCTAACATGCATTATCCTATATTGTTGACAGAAAGAAATTGCACAAGTTACATGTGACTGTGAACGACATGTCGGGACCCAATCTGGTGGGATGGATCAGGTTGGGCACATCTTCTATACATATGTTTTATACCAATTTTAATGCAAATGTATCCAATTACTTATTACTGATGTAAGTTTGGTCTTCTATTCCAAATCTCCTCCCTGTGGAGTGGCCTGAGTAAATACTGCATTGTTGCTTCTTACTCTGTTTTAACTTATTAGCCACTATGATAGATACCACAATTTGAAAATGGTAGTTGAGACCTAAACTTTCTGCAGAAGTCATTTGCGTCAAGTCATTACTGCATTATTCTGTATCCAGTCAGCCTTTTTGTTTGTGAATAATTTTTAATTGTTACATGATGCACAACATTTTATCCAACACATGAATACCTACATGGGTTGCTCTTTCCTGGAATTCTGGCATGTATCCTAGACTTAACTTTCCCCCTTTGTTTTACTTGGCAGGCAATCTCCGTCATGGCCAAAACTGGCTTTGCAGAGCTAATTGATTTCAACCCAATTCGTGCAACGGATGTGCAACTTCCTGCTGGCGGGACTTTTGTGATAGCCCATTCTCTGGCAGAGTCACAGAAGGCTGTTACTGCTGCTACAAATTATAATAATAGGGTTGTTGAATGCCGCTTGGCTTCCGTAAGTACATTTTGTACTAATCGATGTTATTTGTTGTATCCTCTTCTTGTATTATTTCTGTAGCAACCTTGTATGATCGACCTATATCATACATCCACTACTAGTGACTTTTTATCACTCGATTAGATTTAACTTGTAAGTTCTTGAATATCCTAGCATCTAAATGGTTATTATTTGTTATTGAATAAGATAATAACATTATCTCTCATTTATGCTATTTCTACCCACCCCTTTTTCCCAGAACTGATGATTTGGTGTCCATCAAATGCTTATTGCTTAGGCTAACCAGCTAATCATGTTGTGTTTTTAACTATATTGATAGAGTGCTTCTTTAAAATTTTCCAGATTGTGCTCGGTATAAAGTTAGGACTGAATCCCAAGGAGGCAATATCAAAAGTGAGCACACTGTCTGATGTTGAAGGATTATGTGTACAATTTGCTGGTAAATATAAGTCATCTGATCCAGTGCTTGCTGTCAAGGTAATTTTACCTGGTATTATGCCATCTTTAAAATTGGACTAGCGAGACGTGCTGTTTCTTTCTTCTTTCTAAATTTTATATCATGAACATTTTATTTCAATTTATATAAATTTTACCTTTTTCTCGTTGTGTTCATAGAAATTGTAAGCATTTTCCTGTTTAAAATCTTTACTTTTCTGGATTCAGGAATATTTGAAGGAAGAACCATATACAGCTGAAGAAATTGAAGCAATTACTGGAGAAAAGTTAACTTCATTTTTGGGCAGCAATGCTGCGTATGTGGCAGTTTTAAAAGTTGCAAAGCACTTCAAATTACATCAGGTTCTGTTCTAATCCCCATTATCAAAGTTATTGAGATCTGAATGTTTTATATTATTACTTGGTTAATAACTTTTAAAATGCTATCAACTGTTCATCTAGGTCTGCTCTTTCTTTGATTAGTCACTACTGTAGGGTAGTTTTTTATTATCTAGATTGCATTTGCACCCCCCGTAGTGGGAGACACTTCGTCATGTTTCTATTACTATGTTTTAGGTCTGAACATAACTTTTCTTATTAATGATTTGGTCTGAAAACCTATAGTTTTGTACGGAATCAGTCATGCGATTTGGTTCAGGATTTCTTTAATAATTGAAAATTGTTCATCAGATAGTTTTTGCACCTTTTGATTATATTCTTGATTATTTAGAGTTCACGTATGACTTTTTCCAGTTAGATGATATCTAAATATTTCTTGTGCTTTTGTGTTGATGCATTTATTCTTAGAGAGCTGCTCATGTTTATTCGGAAGCCAGGAGGGTACATGCTTTCAAGGACGTTGTATCATCAAAGCTAAGGTGAGCTCAATCTCATGTATTTCATCTGTGTTTCATTTCCAGTTTATTATTGTTATTGTGGTTATTAATTCCCTTCACATGTTTCCTGATTGCTTAAAGCTTGTGGAAGAATTGTCCAAATATTTGGCAGTTCATTTGTAAAAGGGTAAAAAAACACTCATTTACATATCATTTTATCCAGGAAAATTTAAGTTACAGTTAAATCTGAATTCTTTTTTATTGAACATTTTTATTTTACCCTACAATAGTATATGACAAGAGTTAAAGTTATTTGTCTTTCTGTTTTCATCAACATGATGATGCAAGGACTTAAGAGTTTGTCTATGTTGTAATTCTTTTGTGTGTGGGCATAAATTTCGTGGAGGTTGACATCTCAATTCTTTTCAGTGACGAGGAGATGCTAAAGAAGCTTGGTGACCTAATGAACGAGAGTCATTATAGCTGCAGCGTTTTATATGAATGCAGGTATTGGTAGCATACAACATTATGCTTGCTTTTAAAATGTTTCCACATTAGGGGAAACGGATAACAGAATGAAGGGTTCTTGGAAACTGTACTTTCCCTTCTTGTCATGAAAGTTGATTTTTTGTTTTTAATTGATTGAATCAGCTGTCCTGAGTTGGAAGAACTCGTAAAAGTTTCTCGCGATAATGGTGCTCTTGGGGCAAGGCTTACTGGAGCTGGATGGGGTGGTTGTGCTGTTGCTCTGGTGAAAGAGAGCATAGTCCCTCAGTATATCCTTAATTTGAAGGTTTGCATCCCCACAATGCTAACAAGCCTAAATCATGAGAATTTGTAATTAACATGTCTTTAACAACGGATTCTTTATACGTTGCAGGAACATTATTTCCAGAAGAGGATTGACAAGGGTGTTATCAAGAAGGACGATCTTGGTCTTTATCTCTTTGCTTCCAAGCCATCAAGTGGTGCTGCCATCTTCAAGTTTTAATTTATTTCCTTTTATGGTTGAAAGTTGAAACATATAAGGTATTTTTTAGATCTTAATAAATTGCTTAAGCAATTGCTTATGCTTATGATCTTTGGAGTAATAATATTAGAGGCTCTTTGATTTGCTTGATAGGTACTTTTGATATACTAGATAGTATTACCAAAACGAATAATTTTACTCATAATTCTTAATTCAATCTAGTATATTTTTTCGTTATGGCGGGAATTATATAACAGAAACATGATTAAACGTGGTGCTTTCGTTTCATTAGGTCTGTTGATCAGACACGACTTATGTTTATGTTTCAATTTCAATTTCCATGCTGGGGCCTTGAAATCTTGTAATATCGAAACCCACATGCATTTGTACCTCAGTCATTGAACATGTAGAAATAAGCTGCACGTGTTTTGCAAAAGGTTCTTTTCTTTGGTTTGTTTTGCTCCCAATGATGCAACCCTTACAAATACAAGTAAGAAACCCCACACAATAGATATTAATGAACTATTAGGCTGCGTTTGGTTTCTGGACTGAGACTGGGAGATTGAAACTCAGTATTGTGTTTGTTAGACAGGGATTGGACTAAAATTTCAGTTTCAGTCTTCAAAATTCCAGTATTTTCAATACCTCCAGTTAAAAGGAACTGAGATTGAGACTGAAATTTTAATAATTTTTTTTTATTGAAATATTCTTACATAACGTTAAAGTTTTCAATATTAGTCTTTATTTTTTCTCTATTGACTTAATTCAATCTCTACCTTTCAGTATTTATCTCTTTATAAATTTAAACCAAACACAATAAATAAACTTAATTCAGTCTCAATTTTTCAGTATAGTCTCAGTCTCTTTTTTTTCCAAACTAGTCTTTATAAATTATAATGAATTAACGTTAAATTTTGATTGATCAAAATAATAGTCTATGCTCTCAAGAAACTCAAGGTCTCACTTTGAATCTCTGGTGATTAAAGCAGCTTATGTGAATACAGTTCCTATTCGTCTATCATTGACCAGTACCTTATGAGTTATATTAAATGGAATGCAATAAATATTTTTTTCCGTGAGGAATAATCTTTTCTAGATGCTCAGCATATCTCTTAGTCTCTTACTAAGTTTGGTGGACTGGTCCTACTGTCACGTCCCATTACACCTGTGGACTCGGTTCATGAACCTTCAAGCCATTAAAGCTATATTAGGAAATAACACTAAAGGAAAATAATGACTATACTATCTAAATAATAATGATACCCTATCATGCTAATGAAATCTGGTTGCTGAAAATAATTAATAAGTTGTTTTCCATATAAGGATTTAAGTTTCAATTTGTTGGGTATAACATCATTGTTTTACACCAGAATCATATAACTAATAACTATATTAGATTCTATAATCACATGCTTTAACGAAATAGCACCGAAGATGCGTAAAAACGTGTTTCAAATCTGAACCATTATTTATCTTTTCTGGTTTTTTCTTCAATTTTTATTTCTTATATAATATACCAGATAATCAGATATGTTGAAGTTGTGGAGTCCAATGCAGAGACTTCTCTTTTTTATGATAATCATTGCGGATATTTCTTTAGTTATAAATAATAAATAGATACAACTCTGCATATCATTAACCCAAAAAAAAAAAATTGTCGGTGAAGTAGTATCAACTATGAAGAATGAGGCTATTTAAGATTTTTTTATTTGGTGATTAGGCTATTTAAGATTTATTTGTATATAAACCAAAAAAAAAAGAGATTTATTTGAATTACTCCACCGATAGTATATATGTATATGAGTATATATCTATATGGTAAATTGAGTATAATAAATAGTTGAAAAAATGATACATTTTTAAGATGTATAAACAATTTTCTTTTATTGATTTGGTTTGATTTTTAATTTAGACATCCCACTTAAAAAGACAGTATATTTTTTAAAAACATAATTAATTTCATAAGATTTTGTCAATGTTATTATTGTGTAAGAATTAAAAGTATATTTAATATGATAATAATTTAAAAAGATACTTATTATTAAAATGCTTAAAGGAACAATTTTTTTAATATATTCCTAGAGATTAAAAAAAATTCCATTTTGCTGATACAAATATGTAAACAACATTAATTAATAGTGATATTGATATTGATATAATGATGTGTATAATTAATGGTCCCAATCAAGCACACATGACAAAATTCATTCAAAAAGAAAAAGAAGAAAAAGGAAAAGGAAAAAAAAAAAACAATGAAAGAAACATGAAGAAAGAAAGCAGAGAGTGAAATGTAGAGTTGCCAACTGTCGGCAGGTTCTCTCCTTTGAAGCTTCCTTTGGTTGTATATAAATATGCTCTTTGTTTTTTGAACAACAAACTAAAATTTCAAAATAAAATTATATACATATATTTTTTTTAATTTTAATTAACATAATTGCAGTTAATAATAATTCTAGTTTGCAGTTTTGAGTTTCCAACTTAGGTTAAGGTAGTTTCCTAGCAGCTATGTTCTGAAATTGAAATCTGTAAACTCCATTCGTGTCCGTGCTTCAAGCTCTTTTGTCCCTCATCGGATCTTGGGTTACTTCTCTTTCCCTCAAAGGGTATCCACTTTTCTTTATCTTCTTCAATGCTCTTATTATTATTATTATTATTATTATTATTATTATTATTGATGATGGTTTGAAGCTACCTTTAAATTAAAGCTGCAACCTTTGGCCCCTTTTCATCTGTTTCCAGTTGTATTATATGCATTTCAACTTACTTTTTATGATGTGGAGTGTTTTCTAGTGCTACTATTTCTGTGGGGTTTATGAAATTTCTTATTTTTTGAATGTTGTTTGTGTGAGTTTGGATTGGTGGTTTTAGCTATTTTAGAATTTGAGTTTGGTTCAGTTGATTGAATTCTGTTTCTTGTCAATTTTCAGTTCTAGGGTTACATTTTCCCAATAGTTTTTGGAGGAGGTGTAGAACAGAAAATCACCCTGTATTATATCTATTGAAAAGGTGATTTTCTGTTATCAATTGAGTTCAAGAAAGTTCTCCAATTACTACTTGGGACTGTTTCGAGAAAATTTGGATTAGGTTAGGATGGATCATAGAAGTGCAAAAGATGAGGATGCTGAAATTGATCTTGAATGTGGGGTGGCAATAAGTGATGATTCATGGAAAAGTGAAGATAATAATAAGCATAGTGTATGCTGCAACGACTCGAATTCGAGTGGAGTTTCCATGGATTTTTTGAAAGTTACAAACAAGTCTTCAGTACATTGTGCAGCCAAAACTCCCTTAAAGGAGAAACATAAGAAGTCAAATAATAAAAAGTCTCCAAAGCCTCCAAGGCCTCCGAGAGCTCCTTCGTTGGACGCGGCCGACCAGAAGCTAATCAGGGAGATATCTGAACTCGCCATGTTGAAGCGTGCGAGGATAGAGCGCATGAAAGCCTTGAAGAAGATGAAAGCTGCGAAGACGTCTTCGTCTTCCGGAAGCAGCATGTTTGCCATGATTTTTACTGTTATCTTCTGCATTGTGATAGTACTCCAAGGTAATTACTATATGATAACAAAAGCCATCTTTATTATGCATATGATCTTTTTGTTTCTAACATGTTGGTGCATTTAAGCTAGAATTAACAGATGCTATGTTGATAAACATAATTTGGAACCATTGAGTTGGAATTTTGTTTTTCTTTGTTTTGGTTTGTTTGTATTCTGCTTTCATTGTCACTTCTGTCTGTTGCTCATTTTCAAATTTCATGATTATTACTTCAATACTATGTTTGATGACTCCATGAAAAGTCATTTTTTGGTAGTTTTGCATGTTGGATAGAATTCCCTGGTCTGCAATTATACACTGTCGATAACTGATGTTAATATTTGTTGAGTACTCTTCTATGAAATACCACCATGTTGAATTTCTATTCACATATCTATGATAGCTACTGTTTTCTCTAACGGTTGCTTTGTTTATTACTATTATCAAGCTAGGGACAAAATCTACATTGATTAGGTTTACAATTTAGCTTGATTCAATATTTGTTATATTTGAACAATCGTCTCAAGGAGCTTTTTTGGCATAGCATGTGTAATCAAAATTATGTATTTCATCTCCATTTGTTAATGCTGAAACTCTCTTTTTCATTTAACTATTAAGAAATTCCCTTTATTACGAAAATGCAATATGGGAGTCAAAGTGGGCTTCTTTTAATATATTCCGTTTGCAGGCATATCGCCTGGAAAAACTTCAGTGGCGAGTTTCCAGGGATCTCCTGAACCAGCAGGAGAAGCAGGAGCTGCTCTTATTGAAGTTCAACTTCAACACCACCTCAATCCATCTTCAAGTGATGTCACTGCACCCGGTCTTGAGTCTCGCTCTCACAAGTAAGTCGAACTGCCTTAGGTGGAACTTTTTCCTTCCTATTGTTTATGTCATTAATATAGGAGTTAGCAGCCTTGTAACATCATCTTTGTTACTTGATGGTACCTCGCAGCTTTGTTCAGCGGATCACCGGTTCGGACTTGCCTGTAAAACTGAGCAGAGATGCACATTAATGCATTTGTACTTGACCAAGAAAAGAGGGTTTGGTGCTCTTGTGCTTCTTCTCTTCTTGGCTTTCAAAGCATTTTCTTCGTTACGAGACTCAATATGTTGGGTAGTTTATCCCCAGTGTGTATATTAATCAATGATGGGGGTGAGTTAAATTACCATACTAGTGTTATAGGTGTAGTTACTTACCTCCTTAGAACAACTACCTGTTGCTTTTTCTTACTCTCTGAAATTTGGAGTTGGAGGAGATTTTGCTTTCCAAGCTTGGCAGTTGTGTATGAATATGATCACCTAATTATGTGTTATTGATGTATTTGTATCATTTCCCTCTTGTGAATCAATAAGAGAAGGCCTTTCTTATGTTTCTGGAGTTAAATATCAGTTTGGCCCCTCAATTTTGGGGCTACGACCAAATTGGCCCTCGAAATTTAAATGTTAACAAATTAGTCCTCCATTTTTACGAATATGACTCACATTGGCCCTTTTAAGTTTGTCTGTAAGAAAAACGCTGGTTTGGCAGTTAATTGTCCACGCTAAACTCTAATAAAATGACTTCGTGATATGTTCATGTCAACAAAGTACCAAAATGACATCATTTGAAAGTAAAAGAAGTTAAAATTTATCTTTCATTGCGTTGTGTGAGAGAGATTTTAACTTCTTTTGGCCTTAAACGATGTCATTTTGGCACTATAATGGTGCCAACAGATCACGACATCGTGTTATTAGAGTTCAGCATGAACAAATAGCAGCTACATCGGCGTTTTTTGACGAATAACCTTAAAAGGGTCAACATGAGTCACAATCGTAAAAGTGAGGAACCAATTTGATAACATTTGAATTTCGGGGGCCAATTTGATCGTAGTCCCAAATTTCATGGGGCCAATCTGATTCTGGCTGTTCAACCTTCCTTGATAAGATTATATTACATCTTCTTAGACCCCAAGAAACATGAATTGAAATTCATGAGTTTTACAATTGGCAAGAGAGTTTGGGCTACATTTGACTTGAGTAGAATTGCATCTAATAAAAGGAAAAGAACAATAACCAATTTGGGTTGGTCTAGTCGTTAGCTCACTAGTTCACTTAAGCAAGTGTCGGGAGTTTGAATCTTGTCTTGTGCATGCAGCAATTCATCGACCAACGGTAAATTTTTAAATGGAATTCAGATCCATGGCGGATTAGTTTTTGGATCGATTGGGCTAGGGATACCATAGGAAACAGAAGAGAAAAAAATAGTACTAACACGGGTTTGTTGGAGTGGTAAGTGGTTCGAATTTGATTAAATATATCTCGCCCACCGTAGTTAGGTGTTCGACCTAAGGTGGTACATATGTATGTATGTAATGAAATATTGGAATACATTGTTAAGAAAGGGATGGTTCACTGGTTTAATAGAGAATTTAAACACTGAGAAAAGGAAGATGTGGTGTGGCTATGATATCATATTATGAATCAATTATGTGATGGCAAGTTTGGACAATAATAATGCAGTGTTAGATTGTTAATTGTAAAATTGCAGTGTGCATGTTGCAATGTTGAAAATAGAATAGATAGACATGTGATTCTGCATGTGACAATGCCTCGCTCTATCTGTGATCCGACAAACATATTTAAGAAAAAAGTTGACAAAGCAACCTTCGTCTTGTAGGAAATCGTCGACACCTACGTCAGTTTCCAATCTGTATCAATGGAAGCTTCTCGATGACTCAAACCCCCTTTCACATTTCCAATTCCTCAACCCCATTTTCATAACTTCTTCTTAATATATTTTCTAAACTCAAACTTAAGATTTCTTAACTGGAATTTAAAATGTTACATTTAATTTATTAATATTCACACAAGTAACAATACTGTAACAGTAATAACAATTGTTTCAAATGAAATTACCCTATGGTAGACTAGAAGCCTTATGGTAATTGGTAAATACTAGAAGCCACAGGTAGAATACATCCGAAATCGAAACATTTCGGTTGTTTCATGGTTTATTGTAATTCAATTATCTTAATTGTTCATTAAAATCGACAGTTAAGATTACTGAATTATCCAATCGATAATTAAAATTACTGAATTACCGTATACTCTAGACGATCTGAAAATACTTCCCAAACTATATAACACAGAACATGACCAAAAGAATAAAAACTTAGTAGCAGTGGTGAAAACATATTTTATACTGGAACCTACAATTAAATTACATGGTTTTAAAGTTGAAGTAAACTTCTTAATAGTGAGAGAGAAGTAACGGTAAGGTTGTCAGAAAAGGCTTAAGGTTTGTATTATAAACACCTGCTTCAAACTTCAAAGTACATAGAATCATATTCATATATTAATTTATGAAAATATATATATACATACTCAAGTACTCAACCAAAACCAGAACCAAACACATATATAGAACAGCATTTGTTATTATCAAACAAGAATAATAGCAATGCCAAATTCTACTTGTATATATATAATAATGTGTCTAAGAAGAAAAGAAAGAAAAGAAAAGAAAAAAAGGGAAAAAAGAATCAGCCATTTAACAAAAGCTTAACAATAGCAGAAGCAACATCAACAAGCTTCTGCATAATCCCATTCCTATCACCCAAAGGGGACTGATTCCCATCAAATTTTTTGTTGCAAGCATCAAGTTCTTTCTCAGCATCAGAAATACAGTAACTAGCAAAACCAAATTTGCCTTGGTTTAAGGCATCATAAGCTTGAGGAAGAATATACTTAACAACAGGGATATAAGACTCAGCACAAAAGGCCAATTGCTGCTCCAATTGTTGGTCAGGGGTTTTCTTGAGAAGGTCTTGAATGTAGTTGAGAGTGTCAGTGGCATTATCTTCAATGTTCTTGACCATTATGAGAGCCATACCCTTTGGATCACTCTTTGGGGTGAGAGGGTTTGAATGGAGGATGGTGCTGCAGAGGTCATAGAATGGTGTCTTCTTGCATATTTGGTCTATCAAATCATCACCACCATTTGAAGATGAAGGTGAAGATGATTGGCTACTCACTAGTGTTGTGGATAGAACAAGAGTGAAAGAGAGAAGAACAAGTGTTAAAGTGGTTGAGGCTTTATTCCTCATTTTTTTTTTCTCTTCTTCTTCAAATGATGGGTTGGGATTTTGAGTTGTGAGTTATGACCCCTCTAAGCTTCTCACTTGGCAGGTATTTATGGTTAGTTTGGCCGTTGCCTCAGTTAATTTTGGTAAAAAAAAAAAAAGGTAAATAAATGGTTAAACAAATAGAGATTACTTAATGGTAATATAAAATCAATTTTCCATTAATAATTTTATAACCCATTAAATTGTAAAAGAATTATGTTATTTCCACACCAAAATTCAATCATTAAAATATGAGAACTATGTGGTAGATAAATTGCTAGGAATAGTATTATTGGGGATATAATCTAATTAAATTAAAAAATTATACTATAATTCTATAAATAGAAATAATTTATAATAATTTAACTAAGTTGAAAATGAATGAATTCTGATATTTTTTTTTTACCTTTTTTTAAGAAAATTTCCTAATTTCTCTCTGAATCATGTAATTTTTGTTGTACTTGATACGAATTTGTCTATACTTATAATGATATGGTAAATAATTTTTGAAGTAATAAACTTAAAAATTAGTAATTAATAATAAACGACTAAATATATTTATCAGTCTAGGAAAATTAAATTTAAATTCTAATAATGTAAACAACATTTACCTTACTAAAAGGATTCAATTCCACATCATGTAGCCACATTTTATGTCGGTGTAAACCATTTTCCTTTTTTTTTTTTTTCCAATGTAGATTTTGTAGTGTTTTCAAAAGAAGAATTGTGACAAGTCACAAGCATGTTGTTTTATTTATGTAACTATGGGCTACCAATGTAATTGGATGAAAGCATTGTTTTAAGAAAGGTCAAATCCTGCTTGCATATCACGGATACCTTGTTTTCATCTCACCCTCTTATAATTGCCACCAATCCCAAACCCCTTCTTCTCTTCTCTTTTTTGTTCTCTTTCTATTTTCCTTGTAACATGCCAAATCAGAGATCTTCCTATATGATGTTTGCTCCCTTTTTTTTTTTTTTTTCTTTCTTTTTTCTTTTCTCTCTGGGAATTTAAGAAACATTATTATTGACCCAAGAGACTGACAACACATATATACTTGTTCATTGTTTTTTACTTTTTTTAACTGAGATTTTAGTATTGTTCATTAGAGGACAAATTCACAAATACTCCCATGATTTCATTGTGTTAGAGTAATCTTGTTTTCCTCATCAACCATATGACATACTAACCAACAACCATAATAATTTGCATTTTCTTTATTATATTTCAAGACTCAAACTGAAACATAATCATCACCTTTCTTGTGTTGTTATTAACTACTAATATTTTGACACTCTCCCCCCATTGACATTGCACAATAATCTTTTAATAGATTTAATTAACTTCTTTTACAATTATTTGTAGCCTCACATTTTAGTTTATCAAATCAAATACTCCTCACATTTTTTTTTTTCACTCCTCGCTTTAGAGCCAACCAATTTTATCATATGGTTCTTGGACCACACAATAAGACAGATAATAATAATAACAATAATAATAAATTTAGAGTAATCATGTGAGTTGGTTTGAAAACTCGTCATTTAGTGTTATAATTAAAATTAAAATGTCAGAAATTTGAATTTCATTTTAAATACAAAAAATAATCACTATATTCTACAATAGATCCTATGAGTTTCTTATAATTTAAAATTGTATGTACCAATTATTTTGTTAATGCAAGGGGATTACAACCTAAACTCGTACTTAACATAAAAAAGGAAGACCCCTATATGCATAATTTTGTTCTACTTGTTAACTAATATTATGTAAACAAAACTATAAATTATTTTGGTTCGGCGAACCTGAATATAATTTGTTTTAGTTTCCTGCTCCACAATTTATATTTAAGAAATAAGATTTAGAGGAATCCGTGTGAAAAGAGAGAAAAAGACAGATACATCAAATTATACCTATGAGTATGACCTACCTGCTTCCAACAACATTCCAATAATTGAACAATAAACAACAATAAAATAAGAAAGTAAAGGGGTGAAAACTGAAAAGTTAAAAAAAAAAAAAATGGGAATAAATTATTCGAATGTTTTATTCCAGAAACAAATTAAAAGAGATTCACGAGAGTCCATACCAACAGAGCGATAATAGCACTTTCATATTGGATAAACACACATGCATGCAATCAAATAATCAATCATATTCATACATTATAAAACAAATTGTTAAATTTCATCATAATCTTAGTAGTATTTAACTACTAACTAAAATCATGCATGACCCATGTTACTATTGATTACTATACTGCTGATTCACCCTTGATGGAACCACTCATAAAAGTGTATGGATATGATAATTAAAAATTATTAAATGATTTAATATATTTGATTAAACTGTTTAAAATTATATAACATGAGAGTTGTTAGCATGTCACCCTTCTCTCCTACTATGACTATATCTTCAATGCAATTTCTTTATTTAGTTAATTTGGAACTTTTGATTTCTTTAATGAGATTATTTATATGTCAAATCTCATTTTCTATTTAGTTTTAGATTAATACTCTCTCAATGTTGAATGAAAATGCTGATTTATTATATCAATTCTGCATAATGTACATAAACATGTAAATCAAACATGAGAACAGAGTCTTGTTTTTATTACTGTTTACTTTACATTTTCTTGCTAGTTTATAGTGTAACCATATAATTATGGATGATTCTAAAAGAAATTAAACTCACTTTTCAATATAGTTTTATGAATTAATTCTGAATTTCATCCCTGAAATTTTAGAATTATGTTAAAATATTCCTGAAATTTATTTTAACTATTTTTAATCTCTTAAGTTTAGAAATATACTGCATTCTTAATTCACAAGGCAACTTCAATTACTCACACCTAATGATAGATATCCAAAATGAAACTGTTTTATGAAAATTAACTCATAGTTTTATTAACGTTTAAAAGATAAAATAAACCCCTTATAAAATAGACTAAAAGAAATGAACAAAAATGCAGCAAATTTCAATAATTTGGAAGAGACACAACATACATATAACATATGCCCATTTCAATGTTTTATGTTTCCAGAAAATTGTGAAAGAAAAAAAAAAAAAACTAGAAGTAAAAACAAAATATAAAAACGCAGACACAAGCATTAATTAATTAGTTGATGACTAGATGCGGGACACGATACGACACGCGATACGACGACACGCCAAATAACAAAGCATGTTTGGCTAAAAACACGTAACACGAACACGAAGTGTCTGTGTAGGTTGACTAACATTATTCTCTACTACATGTTTTAATTCTCTACTTGTAATTCCTTAGCAATAGCAGCTAGCAAGAGAGCAATATCATGAATACGATTGTTGTAAGTGGTGATTGGAGATTTCCCATTGAAGCTTTCCTCACAATCACTCACTCCATCAGCAGCAGTATCAGCACCAATTTCAGCCAGTCTTGGATTCCGATCCTTAAAAGATTCAATGGCTACTTTAACATCAATATGCAAAATGTTATTGTAACTCGCAAGACATGCTTTCAACTGAACCTTCAAATCTTGTGTATTTTTGGCCGAAGCAATTCGCTGGATTTTGTCCCTTGCAACCTTCGCGTTGCGTTTCAAAACCTTTGCCATGATTATTCCAACATCTGAAACATTCTTAACATTTTTGTTGCTAGGATCTGATTTGATGTAGTTAAAGCATAGCTCTGGTTTTGGTGTGTCACTACATGCTTTCACTATGAGTTTGTCATGATCATCACTATGAGACACAATTGATGATGAAGCTACAACAAAAATAGTGCACAAGAATATATTAATAGATAGTAAGTAATGCTTCTTCATGCTTATATAAAATATATTCAACAAGAAGAAGGGTTAGAATTATATGTGAATATGATGGCACAAGATATAGAAAATGTCATATCTTCTTGAGTATTTAACTATTTATATATAAGTGATGAGTGGAAGACAACTTTTTTTGTATTACTCTCTGGGCTAGTAATTTTGGTCAAAGATGAATCTGGGAAATATTACATCTTTGGTAATTGTGTTTAAATTTAATTTCAACCGCATATAATGAATGCTAATTAATGGACAAAGAATGAAGTTTATTCTTTCTTTTTTTTTTTTATAGCATCTCCAATAAAATATTTTTTGGGTATCACTTTTTATTAAAATGATAAATGTACAGAGTTGATATTAAATTATGTATTGGAAGAAGTAAGAAAAGTGATATCGATATCACTAAGTTGATATCGTATCACTTTGAATAAATGTCAATTAAAATGTACCATGTGTACAATTGATTAAATGCAGGTTAATAAATAGTATGATGTGTGATCCAAATAGATATTAAATTAAAACTAAGCATTAGAGTAATAAATCTCATATTTATTTTAAATTATATATGATCTCATAAATACTTACGTGACATCTTGTGAAATTCAAAATAATTTTAGTACTAATACTAGCATTGAAGATGTTCTTGTGATATAAGTATATATAAGTTTAATCGAGGAGCTTTTTTTAGTTGTTTAAAAAAAAATTATTAACATTGTCTAATTAAAAGTTATTTAGTACTATTTTTTCTATCAAATTCAATTATTAGCATAGTAATTTGTAGTGGAAGCTGTAATTCATGAGTACCTCCTCTGTTTTAAAATACTGTGGATTTCACTTTTTGAATTAAGAGGTACCAAGTAATTAATTAGTTTCTAAGTTAAGTATGGATTGTTTCGAGAAGAAATTAATGTTTGACCATATGTCCATATGCACTGATAACGAAGTAACAAAAAAACAAACAGATAAAGTTGTTCTTGAGAATAGAAATCAAATGCTAGTATTAAGTAATCATTAATGTAGTAATTAAAAAATTAAATGCAGATTGACCTCATTTATACAGACTGATTTTTTTTAATGGAATCAATAAGTGTGTTGAATTCGTATCAATATTTTTTAAATTTTGGTTGATATATTTAATGTAAATTGAAAATTTTTAAAATATAATTAAAATAAAATAAAATTTAAGAATATTTTTAAAATTTTTAATAAATTTTTTTAAAAAAATATATTTTATCCGTATAATTATATGTATGTGAAATTATATAAATTAGATCATACGCAATCTACATATATTAGATAAAAAGTTAACACGCAACTATATGCAGCAGGGACTGAATATTCTCAACCTTTTTAATTGATTTATCAAGTGTAATATTTTACAATTTATTTTTTAAGTGATCAAGAAAAATGAGGGATCCATTCCTATGTAGGAGAATTGCACAGGTAAAAATTCACATTCAGATATAATATCCTATTTATCCATCTACTCCAGTAACACACATAATTTTTTTCCATTTTAAAGATAATTTCCACATTTATACAGTGACCAATATATTTTAGTTTACATGTCTATCCATTATTCTATTAAATATCTGAATTAATAGCGAATACTTTGTTAATGATAAATACTTGAATCAATTTTGCTACATGTAAATGTAAATATGCGAAACATGTATTTCTATTTCACTCTTATCAGAGCGAGTGAATTACACGCCAAAATCCACTCTCTCTCACGCGAAACACAGAAGACCCACTCACGCCAAAAATGAAAATTAGGAGTTCAAAGAACACGAAAATGACCTCCTACAAACATGATTCAAAACGATTTCTTCTCAAATCAAAGACACTCCACCACCATACTCTTCCAAATTTGAAGTACAACGAAGAGTAGCACAGAAGGGGAGACGAACTACGAAGTCCAAGGACCTTGAAGAAACCTCAATCTAGCATTCAAAAAAAGGTAAAACCCTAAAGATTTTGAACTTCTTTAATTCTATTTAATGCATTGCGTGAAATCTGCGAGCAAAATAGATTGAATGAATAACCAATCTCACTTCGTTTGATGATTTTTTATCACAATGCATTAGGATTATGCTTAATTGATTGTATAAGTTCTGTTCAAGATGATTAGGGTTATGTTCACAATATGAAATATAATATTCTATGCAAAATTGATCTGAATGTGTATATTCTGTTCAACTCATATTCAAATTCTGCTCTAATTTTAGGCGTTTATCGGCTCTTCAAGTGGAATTTACTGGGTTCGGGTTTAGGTATGTCGAATTCTGTTCAAGATTAGTTTAGGGATCTACTAAATCTGGGTTTAAAAAAATTTTGCTCAAAATGCTTAATGGGTTCTTCTCAAATTTGTTCATGACTCTATTTTGTATGTGTTTATTGTTGATTTGTTTGCATTCTGCTCATTCTGATAAAAAAATTCTGCTCATAAATTACTTGAATCGTTATTTTGGTTTTGGGACTAAATCTGCTCAATTGATTTACAAAATTCTGCTCATATTCATACATGATTATGAATTGGTTTGCTTAAATGTTGAATTGTGTTGTTCAGATCAATGTGATAGGCTTTTATTAGTGTGATACATGATCCACATGAATCTGTCACATATACAGTGGGTATGAGTGAGATGAATTTTTCATTTTGTTGTGTTTGATTTATTGGTTTTACTTGCGTTCTTATTTTGGTTTTGGAACTAATTCAGCTCAATTGATTTTTAAAATTTTACTCATATTCATACATGATTATGATTGCATGGTTATGAAAGCTTTGCACTCTAACATCAATGTTTCATTTGCTATTATACCTCACTCTTACACTAAATTCTTACTCATAAAACCACACTTGTTTTTTCAAACAAAATTCTTGGAATAGGAAATCTTATGTGGATTAATAATGCATATAGAGTTTATCATTAATTAGATCTCCTTTGTGCTAATATTTGTTGTTGGATATGATTTTTGTGCTGATTAGATGTTGAATGCTAAGTGAATTTTTTTCTGCTCAATCAGATTCAATAACTATGCTCAATTAATGGATTTGTACACTGAGAATTGGTTTTGGATATGAGTTTTGTGATGATTGGATGGTAAATGCGTATCTAATTATATTCTGCTCAATGTTATTGAATAATTCTGCTCAATTAATGGTCTGCATGCTTAATTTGTTGTTGGATATGAGTTTTGTGATGATTGGATGGTAAATGCTAATTGGTTTATATTCTGCTAAAAGTTATTGAATAATTCTGCTCAATTAGTTTTGGTTTGTTTATCAGGATGACTACGAAGAAGGTGGTGCACAAACCCACCACTAAAGAGAAAGGAAAATCAAAGAACAAAGCAACTACATCAACAAAAGAAAAAGGGAACCACCATCCACAAACCTTCAGCTGCACTGCAAAGCCCATACACTCAAGTGACAATGGAGGAATTGAAGAAGCTTGATTTTAATTTCTCAAACATTTTCATCTTGTGTTGGATGTATGGATATTTGGATTTAAAACTCCCTGTTATTCGGTGACACTTATTGGCATATGATTTTGAGCAGAATTTTGAAAAGAATTGATTATTCATATTTTTTTAGTAGAATTTTCTTACCAAACTGAGCATAATTGTCTATGAATGTAGTTTTTTTGTTTAGCTGACTCATTGTTACTTACTAACACTTTTTGATATCATATTTTGAGCAGAATTACAAAAAATAAAACTAAGCAACATTGTGACCCTTGGATTATGAATGACAAAGTTATGTTCATATAGACAAACATTGAATGGTAAAAAAAATGAAAAACTTAAAAAATGAGCAGAATTCAGAAAATAAATGAGCAGAACAATGTTGATGTCAAGGAACAACATAATGAACTACAAAACAAAGTTAATATTTATTGAGAAACTTGAAATATGATATGAGTACTATAATTGTCTATGAATCTGATAATCTAGACGTACAAAGTATGGTAAATTCTCTAACTCAATAAAAAATGACCAGAATTTAGAAAATAAAATGAGCAGAACAGTGTTGATGTCAAGGAACAACATAATGAACTACAAAACAAAGTTAATATTTATTGAGAAACTTGAAATATGATATGAGTACTATAATTGTCTATGAATCTGATCATCTAGACGTACAAAGTATGGTAAATTCTGTAACTCAATAAAAAATGAGCAGAATTTAGAAAATAAATGAGCAGAATGGTATCGATGACAATGAACAGCTTATTTTCACAAACAGTGAGCACAATGATTCTCATTCAAACGGCCTTAAATTCTCAACATCAACCTCAGTCAAAGCTTTTCTTTTCTTCTTGTTGGATGAACTTGCAATTCGGATCCTGCAACAATAATGAGCAGAATTTTGAATTAGCATGAGCAGAATTCTGGTAACTCAATAAAAAAAGGAATCAAATGAATATAAAACCACACCAAAACTCACTAAACTTGAGCTGAATTTAGAAATAGAATGGGCAGAAATCTGGTTACTCAAATAAACAAAAACTAGAATCAAAGTGAATCTAACAACGAGATTAAATTACACCAAAGCTCACTCATACATTAAACATTTAGTAAATACAAAAACAAATTCCTAAATCAATTAGCAAGTAGATCAGATTAACTAACCTGCATTCCATCTTCCAAATGCCCTTCCTCATGGATGAAATTTAGATACACTGGATTACAACACCAATTGCTAACCAACAAAGTGATCTACAAAATTAAAATCCTGAAGAAGAATACAAAACAGAACACGAAGAAGAAGAAGACATACGGCTGGCAACGAATTTGATGCTGATGATGAAACAGAAAAACGCGAGGAATGATGATGATGGAGCAAACGAACGTGATTAGCTGGCAACGAATTTGATGCTGATGATAAAACAGAAGAACGCGATGAATGATGATGATGAAGCAAACGAACGTGTTTTTTGTTAAATTTGAAAAATCGTTGAGTTCTAATTCTCAGGATTTGGGGATACGTGTTTGGTGTACTTAGGGTTTATGGTGTGTGTGAGTCACGTGAGTGAGCTGAGGGTTTTGGTTGTGGTTGAGGGCGCGTGAGAGGATTACGATTAGATGCGTGTGTTTGTGTATTTAGCATGTTCATCAATATTAATTGTAATTGAATATTGCTATATCATTTGATTCTTTTTACTCTTCTGGTTGTTATTGTTTTTTAACTCTTTTTTTTATTAAAGACCAAAAGATAACATAGATGATGATGAAGCACAAGAAGATTACGCAAAACAATTTAGAATCTTAGCATTTTATTTAATTTATATAATAAGCAAATATATAGAACCTTTTAAAATTATTGGACAAACTAGCAGACACTACCTAGTATGTAGCATATTACATAACTAAATTGCACATTATTTAGAGAAAAATTCAAGGACGAGCAATTTAGCTAGCTCATACGTACTGCTATATTATTTAATCTGATCTATTAAACTATAAAACACATTTTTAGATATAATCGGAAACTCAATATTCTAATATTTTTAACCATTAAAATTAATTAAAATCAACGTCTGATTTCGATTATAATTGTCTAGCGATGGCAAGAAGCAAGACAGCAATTTCACGAGTGATATTGTTTTCAGGGGTGATTGGCGATTTGCCATTGAAGCTTCTCTCACAATCACTAACCCTAATTACAGCACTGTTAGCCATAGCTTCAGCCCAACGCGGTTTCCCAACTTTGAAACCATTAATGGCTACAGGCATATCAGAGTTGATTACAATATCGTAGCTTCCAAGACACGCTTTCAACTGAGCCTGAATATCTGGTCTTCTTCCCGTCGAAAGAATCAAGAACAGAATGTCCCTCGCATCTCGTCCCTTCAGTTGGAAAATCTGTGCCATGATTATTCCAAGTCCTGGAACATCATTAACGTTGTTGCTTTTAGGATCAGCTTTGATATAACTGACACATAAGCTAGGGTTTGGTGTCTTGCTGCATGTTTCTCTTATGAGTCTGTCATTGCTGTGACATGGTTCTATTGAAATTGAAGCCAAAACAATTGTGCACAATAAAATATTTAGAGAAAAATGCTCCATCGTGTTTAGATAATATTAATAATTTTGTAAGGCTCCAGTGTGAAGGGGGTGATATTATTTTATAAGCATGAGTGATCAATTTTTTTTTTGGAATGAATTGATTCAATTTTGTACATTTAATTTTAGTCAAAGCGAATGTGGAAATATATTATATTATGCGATGTATGTTTGGTGAATTTAATTTTGTACATTTAATTTTATTTCCATTTATTATATCGGATACGTAATCATCAAAATCAGACAAGTAATTAAGTTGGTCAAGTGCTAGGTCATATTGGTCCAATAATAGTTTGATACGTAACGATGCTAAGACTAACGAAATTACTCTTTTAGATAAAGTTTCACAGTGACATTCACTTGGCAATAATACTTTCCTTCAAAATCACAGTTACCAAATATATATATGCAATATGTAAATATTCATACAACATACTTTTAAAATAATATTTTTACAATGAATATTATTTATATCATAATTAAACATAATAGAAACTAAATTTTTTTTTATTTTTTGGATAAAAAACTTAACACAATAAGGTGGAGAAAAAAATATAGTGAACAAACAAAGATAAGAGGAGGCGAAGAATAGTAAACCAATTGTGATTTCTAGCATTACCATCAACAATAAGAAGGATCAACACCAAATTTGAAATCATGGGGTCCTTTTAAGAAATGATTTTTTAAGAAATGATGTGATTTAAAATTGATATTTTATATTGAAATTGATTAATAAAATAAAATCGGTTTCATTAAGATGAGATTGTATCGATCAAATCAATTAAATATTGCTAATTTATCATGTGTATAATTACTTTTATTAAACTTTTTAATTTAAATGAAATATTAATTGAAGTCGAATCAACCAATTTCATTTTAGTCTCAAATCACATATGATCCTATGAATATTCATCTGACATTTCGTGAGATCCAAAATAAAATTGAAATCAATACTAACATTAAGAAAATATTAAAATTTATTAAAGAACAAAGATGGTAACTTTTTTATTTATGATTTATCATCTATATTGGTTAAAAAAAAAGTATGATTTTGTGTTTTTACTTTGTCATTTATTACCAATCATTATTGGTTACATAACATGCAAAAGCTTAATGATTGCAACAGTAACACCAACAAGCCTCCGCATAATCTCATTCCTATCAGCCACAGGTGACTGACTCCCAGAGAATTTCTTGTTACAATCATCAACTTCTTTGCCAGCATAATTAATAGAGTAACTTGCAAATGGAAAATTGCGTCTGTTTAATGCATCAACAGCTTGAGGAAGATCATACTTAACAATAGGGATATAATCTTCAGCACATAAGGACAATTGTCGCTCCAATTGATGGTCAGAGGTTCTCTTAATAAGTTCTTGAATGTAGTTGAGAGTGTCAGTGGCATTCTCTTCAATGTTTTTGATCATTATGAGAGCCATATCATTTGGATTACTTGGGGGGACAGGGTTTGAATGCAGGATTCTGCTGCAGAGGTCAAAGAATGGTGTGTTGTTGCATGTTTGGTCTATCAAATCATTAGCAGAAGATGATTGGGGACTGGCTAGTGCTGTTGACATAACAATAGGGGAAGAGAAGAGAAGAAGAAGTGTGAAAGAGATTGATGAGGCTCTGTTCCTCATTTTTTTTCCTTGTTCTTCAAAATGATGGGTTGGGATTATTGTGAGTTGAGTTGTGATGACCCCTTTAAGCTTCTTTAATTTTCTTGGCGGGTATTTATAGTTAGTTTATTGTGACATAAGGTAAATGGTTAAACAAATAGAGATTGCTTCAAGTAAAAAAAAAGTTATACTATGTAACGTTGTAATGATATTATAAAATCAATTTTGGACTTTGAATTTATAATCTTATTTAAATAAAAATTTTATGATATATTTTATATTTTTTTTATAAAATAAATAAATAATATAATATTTTTTTCATATAAAAAGAATAAATGATATAATATATCAGTTTTTTTTATTCTTTATAGTTGTTCTAAATTAAATTTAATATAAATTAAAAGGTAGATAAATAGCAATATATATTTCAATTTTAAAATAATTATTTATTGAGTTAATTGTGAACTAATATGTTAAAAAAGATAAATTACTTATCCATGAATTAGAGATGCTACCGTAACATTTAACTTTTTTAACCCATCAAACCGAAAAATATGAGAAATATTGTGGCAATAGGTGATTATCTATACTATTGGTTATTAGTGATTTTTTAAACAATGAATTAGAAAATTATTAACCAATATTGATTCAATTTTATACATTTAATTTTAGTCAAAAGCGGGTCTAAGAAGATAATTTGCCATGCATGTATGGTCAATGAAATTTAATTTTAATCATAAATGGAAGCTATCGTTTTATTAATCGTTTTAAACTTTTAATGTTTACATTAATTAAAAATAAAAGATATTTGAAAAAAATTATGAAATTATAATAAAATTTTAATTTATATAATGAAAAAATTAAATGATAATTTAAAATTTTCCACAATTGTAATGAACTGAAAAGGCCTGTTTAGCCAACTTCTATTTATCTACAAAAATAAGTGCCAAAAAATAAGTTACTTATATAAAATATAAATAATGTTAGGTATTCAATTTTTTTATATTAGTCAATTTTTTAAAATTATTTTATTTATTTTAAATTTTAAATTCTAAATCATAAACTTTTAATTCTAAATACTAAACTCTAATTCTAAATTTTAAAATTAGTTAATGTTGGATATCTAAAAGTTGATTCTTTATATTTTCTAAAAAATATAAGTTAAAATACACAAATATATAAGATCTGATTTTAATGTATATATAACCTTTGTTATTTTTAATAACAAACAATGCTACGTAATCAATAAAAAATCAATTAATATTAGCCAATAATTTATATTGGATGTTTTATTTCTATAGATTTAGGATGTTCTATATCTTTTAATGATTGTTGGTTGCTTTAGGTGTCAGATGTTATACTTTTTTTATTATGGATATTCTATAAACAATAGTTACAGATATTCTATTTTTGTTGGCTGATTTATTTGTAAGAAAAATATTGATTACTTATACTTCTACTTTTAATAATAATTAGAATGAGTGATGGTTAAATAGTTTTTTTTTTTCCAAGGTATCCCCAATCCGACAGGTCAAAGACTAATGAACCGCAGATCTGAGTTCCATTTAAGGGTTTGCCGCTAGCCACTGGGTTGCTGCATGCACAAGGCGGGATTCGAACCCCCAACACTTACTTAAGTGGGCTAATAAGCTAACCACTTGTCCAACCCAAATTGGTTTAGTGATGGTTAAATAGTTAAAAAACTGAAAACCACTGCGACATGTTCTTCATACACATGCATTATTATCAATTAGATTTTACACAAAATTGATATAACTGGATTATTATTAAAGAACAGGTTCTAGATTTCTAGTAGATAGAAGCATACATAATATATGATTCATATATGATATAGTTTACATATGTAATTAATAACTAGAGTAAATTTCTAACAATAGCAGCAGTAACAACAGAAACATCGCGCATAGCATTGTTCTGTGCAGTGATAGGAGATCTCCCAGTGAATCCATTCTCACAAAAAGTAGCTTCATTAGCAGCATCATTTGCAGCACTTTCTGCAAATTTAGCATTACCTCCCTGAAGAGCTTGAGTGGCTTGTGGAATATCACCAACTAAAATTGCGTTATACTTGCCAGCACATGAAGTCAGTGCTGGACTTGGTCCACTGCTACCTCTTTGAAGCCGACCGATTATGCTAAGGCCATCAGTTGCTTTTGATGCCATCACCTTTACCATTATTAGGGCTAGGCCTCTGATGTCTGCGCTCAAGCTTGCAAGGTTTGATTTGAGAGATTGGATGCAGACATTGTAGTTTGGCGTTCTCCTGCATGTGTTTTCTATGAGGTTTGCATCGTTTGGAGTGATCAGTGTTCTGCAGTGGATTGTTGATGGGAATGAAGTCAGAGCAATTAGGAAGAAGAGAGTTATGGTTTTCATGTTTGTCATTTTTTGTGGGGCTAAGTGTTTGGGAAGAAAAGGATTTTGATTAAGAAATGCTAAGCAAATGAGAGAAAATGCTATGAACAAAATTGAGTTCTGTTTAGGCCATTTTATAGTGTTAGGACGATTGGGTATGGAACTTGCTTTTTGCCGCTTTGTTTGAAGAATTTATGACAGGGAGAATAAAGTTGTATTTTTGGTGTGAATTAATGTAAATGTAGCACTCAATACCTTAATACACTTTTTTTTTTCTTCTAATTTATGTTATGAGGTATACTTTTATGTAAGATATGTAATTGTTTATATTTTATCATACCTTATATTTATGTATTTGTATTTTTTGTATAATAATATTTACATTTACATTTTTTATTTTTAATGAAATATATGAAAATGTATAATGATACATGTAAATTGTAGCCTTATTATTTTGGTGTCATTATATATATATATATATACACGATTTAATAGAGTAATTATAAAAATTTATAATTTATTTAAAATTATCGTATTTAATTTATGGTAATATTACATGTATCATTGTACATATTATTTAGCAATACGAAAAAATGTAAACATTAATATAGAAATAAAAGTTTTTCTGTGTTAATGTTTATATTCTTCTATATTGCTAAATGATAGGTACATATAGATTAATTTTTTAATTTAATAGTTATAATTTTATATAGATAATATTTATTATTATATATTTAATTCAATAATAATTAATAAAAAATAAAAATAAATAAATTATTACTATTTATAATTATCAAAATTGTTATTGGATATTAGTATAAATTTTGTTGATAGTAATAACAATATACAAAAATCAAATATTCAATGTAATTGAATTAGTATGACTTTATTAGCATATATATCAGTGTTGATAAGAAAATTGTAGCTTCCAAGGCACGCTTTCAACTGAGCCTGAATATCTGGTCAAGAATTAAGAAGAGAATGTCTCTTGAATCTCGTCCTTTCAGTTGGAAAATTTGTTCCGTGATTATTCCAAGTCCTGGAACATCATTAACATTGTTGCTTTCATGATCAGCTTTGATGTAACTAACACAAATTATAGGGTTTGGTGTCTTGCTACACGTTTCGCTGTGACATGGTTCTATTGAATTTGAAATTGAAGCCAAAACAATTGTGCACAATAATATATTTAGAGAAAAATGCTTCTAATTTTTTTTTTTTAATATTGTGATAGCATGTGAGATTTTACAAAATATTGGAGTTATTGGGTGAATTTGATAAATATGGGATTTATTTTGGGAAAAGAAAAATTCATCTTCGACAGATTCACTTTTAGCTTTTCATAAAGAAATTCGTCAATGGCGAATTTATTTTATTCTTTTTTTAAAGAAAAGTATTCAATACGTCAATGACGATTTTTAGGAGAGAATTAAAAAAATATTATTTTAAATTACGTCAATGACAAATTGACTTTTATTTCATTGTTTGCATAATTTACTTTATCTTTATTTTTATACATGTTAAGTTTCTCAAACATTGGCACTGTTTCTCAAACATTGGCACTGCAACTCATTGAATATGATCAACTTCTCTCTCTTTAAATTATTATTATATTATTATTATTACTAATTGATTTTGATATTTAATAATTTTATATTTATAATTATTTTATCTAATTAAATTCAATTAAATTATTTATTATATATTAAATAAAAAATTATTTTGATATTAAATAAAAGTTTATTTTAGTATTATTTTTATACTATTTGACACTTAAATAATTTTTTTTTATTTAACATAAAAATAAACGATTAATCATAAAAAATAAAAATAAATAGTTTAATTAAATTTATTTTATCAAAATAGATGTACATCTAAAATATATTAAGAATGTTATTTGTTAAAATATAGATCCTCATGTATTAAAAATGGTAAAAAGTATTAATATTTGATGGATTTATCACAATTCAATTCGATAAATCTAAATTATCCACTAATAGAAAATATATGTTAAAATATAATATATATATATATATATATATATAAAATTACGTAAACAATACATGTAATCATATACAAATACTTAGTGACTGATTTGGAGGTTAAATTTTGTTGTGTAAATAATTTTTTTTAATAATAATAATAATAAAAGTTAATTTTTTTTGTGTCTATAATAAAAGTTATTTGATATCAAAATAGTATTTTCTATCATGGTTTGATTTCATTCGGGTTTTTGAAATTTGATATATAAATTTATTAGTATTTAAATTCTGTTTCTATTAATATTTTTTAAGATTTAATTAATGAATTTATTAATGTTTAATTCGATATTTTGTTAGATTTATGCGTGCAAATTTGATATTACTTCAATGTTAAATAAAAATTTATTTTGATACTATTTTTTATGCATTTGATATCAAAATAATATTCTATTTAATATAAAAATAATGACTTATATTAATTGATCAAAATAAATATACAATAATATTATTATTATTTTAATATAATAGATCTGATGTATTTTAATACTAGTTTCAAAATAATCTAAATAAAACGTTATAAGCATATCAAATTATTATTATTATTATTATTATTTTCTCGAATTATTATTATTATATTATACTGGAGATACTGAATTTTTCACTGACGAATTCTTTACCCTTCGTGACTGACGTATTCTCTTTAACCAAATTCTCGTTACCATATCTAAATACAACACCCGTCTTAGCCAATATAGACGTACAACACCAGTCTAATAGTCATATCAAAAATAATTTACGTCACATATGTTTAGATTATTATATAATATTAATTAATAGTAATAATTTGTAAGCCTCCAGTATGAAGGGGGTGATATTTTGTAAGGGAAACAATTCATAATGAATTAAATGTGAGAATGATCGGTTTTCGTTAGAGGTGGATGTACAGGTTGATCCGCGGGTTAATTCGTTTAATTTACAATCCGCATCATTTAAATTTGGAATTTTTAATTCGCAATTTTAATAGGTTTTTCAATCCGCACCATTTAACTCGCGAGCTAAATGGGTTGAACCCGCGGTTTAGCAGGCCAATCCGTTAACCCGCTTTAAGTGCATATAATATTAGAAAAAATATATTTATACATGTTAAAACTCTGGACAATTTATTTACTCTTATGATTTGTTATTACTTTTCTATATTAATATTAAAATTATAATTTATGAATTATATTTGTATACATTTTTTTTATGAAAACGGTGTTAAAATATATTTGTATTATTTTTTAGCTACTGCCTATAAAGGATCATTTTAAAATAATATCAATAAAATGTAAAATAAATAAACAAATAAATACAAGAAAAAAAGCGGGTCGGGCTAGCCCGCAAAATCGCGAACCAATGCGGGGCAATTACGAATCTCTCTCAAGATAGCCCATATATGTTGCGAGCTAGTCCTGACTCGGTTCGTTAATATTTGGCCCGTCGCGGGTTGATCTAAATGGGTCGGGCTGATCCGTATACCCACCTCTAGTTTTGGTGTACATATAAATCGAAAGAGAATCTGGCAAGATATTACGCCAATTGCCATGCGTGTTTGGTGAATTATGTAATTATGTTTTGAATTACTTTAGACTTAAACATCTAATTAGAGTTGTGCAGAGTACTGTAGTTTTTTTTCTTTTCAGTCGAACAGGTTATTTGTTTTCAGTTGAACATGTCATGTGTTTTCGGAATACATTAAATTGTTAATCAGGTATAATTTTGAACATGAAAAACACAATTTCAAAAATTTGATGCTGTTACCACGTGTGTAGAGGCGCCTATACGGCCAGCGCCTGCCATGTAGGAGGCGCCTTCTGCATCCGCGCCTTCACCATGGTGGCGCCAACGCAGTCCACGCCTTCACCATGGTGGCGCCAACGCAGTCCACGCCTTCACCAAGGAGGCGCCTGCCTTGTTCCCGCCTCCACGTGGATGGTGCCTTCTTCAGTAGCGCCTCCTAGTCAGCACCTAAAAAAAAAGAAGCTGCCACCGTGTCGTCACGTAGGCAAAATAAGGGCATCTTCATCAATAGTTTCAAAACAACGACATTCTCGTAATAAATTTTGAAAACAATGAAATTTTGGTTTTTTACTCTTTTGCCTTACCTTTGATTTTGGATGTGGTTTGATGAGGTGTTGTATTTGAAGTTGTGCATTTTTTAACTCAGTGGTTAAGAGCTCACTTTACTTATTGAAAGAAAAAATACATTAAGCACTGGGTCATTATTGTGCTATATGGTGCCCGCAACTGTCATAGCTACCATGTTTGAACCAATGTGTTTGTGACAAAGTGGTATTTGAATTTTTGACTTTGTCTTGCATGGCAAGGTCGGTAACTGTGTTAACGATGACAACAATAGAAAATTAATTGTATTTGATTGTGATTATTTGTGGGAGAGGGTGGTTGTGTGTAAAAAAAAAAGGTTATACACTATTGCATCAATTTGGGGAAGAACTAAATTAGGGTTTATGTTGGAACATTTGTTGTGGAGGACAGAAATGACGAATATTGACTGGGACAACGAATATTCGTCTTGGTTCTGGGAGAGTGAAGGGTTCGGTATGTTGGCGGCGAAGGTGGGAAAACCAAATCTTAACGCAGGGGAGTTTCTTTTAGGCTTTGTATCCTTCATCGACGGCGCCTCTTCTGTCGAAAATCTCCTCCACCTTACCCGCAACTTGCAATTTCCTACACATTTGGGCCTAAACCTACAACTTCCCCATCTCCGACTGTTCTCACAGCTGTCTTTATCACCACATCATTGCCAAGTGCCAACCCATCCTCCTTTTTCCTGTTTTGTCTCTTATCAAAATCAATGAGAGCATTACACGTGTCCCTTATCATTCACCTTCCTCTGTTCCTCATTTTCTCTTGTTCTTCAAAATGATGGGTTAGATTGTGAGTTATGATTACTCCTCTAAACTTCTTTTCTTAGGGCGTATTTATGGTTAGTTTATTTGGCACTTGTTTTGTTTAAATTCGATAATAATAATCATATAATAATAATAATAACTAAAATTGGTTAATATTAAGTATCTAAAAGTTTTTTTTATATTTTTTCATAAAATATATGTTCAAAAGCAAAATATATATTAAAAATAGCTAAATAATATATATTTATAAATACATTGTATCCAATTTGATCGTAGGCATAATAACATTTGTTATTCTAAGAAATGATAAATAGTTATGAATTTTAATTTATTTTAGCTATCATACGTAACCATTAACTATTAAGTTTTTAATTTATAGTTTAATATCATATTTTGATTATATTTTTTAATATTAATGGCTAAATGATGGTTAAAACAAATTAAAATTGATAGTTGAATTGGAAGATAATAATAAGAATGAGTGAATAGTGATGGTTAAATAGTTAAATACAAAGTTATGTGAAATGTGAATGCCCATGCAAGGCTTTATTCCAAGTAGTTTATCCTCCGTTTGCAATTGGTGCGGTTGGTTGAGGCTAAAAAGTGGATGAAATACTTGAGGTATGCAAAGCTTTCTAATGCTTAGAATTTGAGTCTTTCTCATTCGTTTAAAAAAAAAAAAAGGAAGAAAGAAAGAAGACGTGAGTGCACGTTAGAAAAAGAAGAAAACTGAGGCTGAAGCTGAACAGAGTTTCATACAAAGAAGAAAAAGTATGCATCCCTACTACAAGGGGGTGGAATGGCAACTAACAATAGAAAAATGCAAATTTAAAGCTAAAGATGAAGAAGAAGCGCATTTTTCTTTTAAATAAAAAAAAGGTAAGAAGAATCCTAAAGAGATTATTAGCATAAATAATTTAACCAACAGATTCAATACCAGAGAGACGTGTGTCATACACATTACAAACCTAAAACATAATCGATTAATTACGAGAAAAGGACAAACCAGACCACAGATTATTTAAAACCACTTAACCTTATCTTTTTCTGTCCCCTAAAAAATTTAAAGAAGAATGAGACAGCAAAATACATTATTGGCCCAAGAAAAAGCAAGACTCTATAATGTGCGGCTTATCCTATCTTCTCTTCTCTGCTTCCAATTTCCAATTATTGAAAGTGTAAAGGGATATATACGTCTCTCTCTTTTAACAGATTAGTAAAAGTATATATACATTCTTGTGAAAGACCTTTCAATGCCTTCAATTTGTGGCAAATTTTAACTGGACTAGTTAGTGGACTACAATAATCAAAACCTCTACTTACTAAAAATTGCAAGGTGATTAATTAACTCAGTATGAATATAATTTATATAAGTTCATTTTATAACAATAGAATAAATTATTAATTAGATTTTACATATAATTATATAAGTTCCGTTGCCTTCATATACATGCATTATTAATTAGATTTTACATATAATTCATGTAACTGGATTATTATTAAATAACAGGTTCCAGATTTCTGATAGATACTAGATAGAAGAATATATGATATATCTTATAGTGTATGTAATTAACTAATAAGTAACTAATTAATTAGAGTAAATTTCTAACAATAGCAGCAGTAACAACAGAAACATCGTGCATAGCATTGTTCTGTTTGGTGAGAGGGGATTTCCCATTGAATTCATTCTCACAAAAGGTAGCTTCATTAGCAGCATCATTTGATCCATCTTCTGCAAATTTAGGGTCACCTTTCTGAAGAGCTTCAGTGGCTTGTGGTATGTCACCAATCAAAATTGCGTTATACTTGCTAGCACATGAACTCAGTGCTTTCTTTTGACTACTTGATCCACTTCTTTGAAGCTGATGGATCATGTTAATGGCATCATTTGCTTTTGATGTCATCACCTTCACCATTATTTGCGCCAGGCCATTGACGTCGGCGTTGGAGCTTGCGGGGTTTGCTTTGAGAGATTGAATGCAAACGTTGTAGTTTGGTGTTCTCCTGCAAGTGCTCTCCATGAGGCTCTCACCGTTTGGAATGATCAGTGTTCTGCAGTGGATTATTGATGATAATGAAGTCACATAAATTAAGAAGAAGAAGAACATAGTGATTGTTTTCAAGTTTGTCATTTCTTTGGGGCTGAGTCTTTGGGAAGAAAAGGATTTTGATTGAGAAATGTTAATGAAATGAGAAATAGTGATGATTGATGAGTTTGTTATGAAAAAAATTTGAGTTCTGTTTAGGCCATTTTATAGTGTTAGGACAATAGGTTATGGAACTTGCTTTTTGCCACTTTCTTTAGAGAACTTGCGACAAGGGGAAAGTTGTATTTTTGGTATCACGATATATCCTAGAGGATAAATTTAACTTTTCATGCATCATTTCATGTTTTTTATACATAATAAATCTATGTTCCAAATATAAAAATATTAAAATATAAGACATAAATTTTAAGTATCGAAATAATTTTGTATACAGTATATTCGATGAAAAGAGCAATGATTCCACAATTCATATTATTATATTTTACTTAATATTTATAATTTTATGTAGATAATATTTATAATTATATAATTGTAATATTTACTTAATTAACTAAAAATGTATTTAATTCAATAAAAATTAATAAATCAAAATCAAAATAGCTAAATTATGATTATATCTATTACTACTAATTTTTTCCTCGTTGGATATTGGTATAAATTTTGTTCATAGTAATAAAAGATGCAAAAATGAAAAATCAAATATTCAATGTAATTGAATTAGTATGACTTCATCACAATTTTTTTTTTTAAAAAAAAATCGAATCTATCCTTTAGGTAAGATTTTGATCCTATATGATGATCAATAAATTTTCTAATTTTACGAAGTTATTATGATTGGCAAGCAACTTGCTCACAAGGGTTAAGCACCCACACGCACTAACCCTAGAGGACTTCTTCTTCTATCCCTGATTATTCTTTTAGATTGAACAATGATGTGAACGTATTGTAGCTGCAACTGCAAATTCTATCACTGAATTTGGGAAAAATAGGTCCTCACTGGTAAAGATGAATATAATTGGGTTGGTTCCACTTTGATTATTATAGGCTCAAAAGGAGGGTCTTTATTTAAGTAATTAATTCCTAATGCATGAAAAGAGGTTCGGTGATTAATTGCGGCAGTATTTGCGTAATTGGGTATAATGATGATTGTGCCGTGTATAATGCATAAGAGATGCGAATATCTTTACAATAATTTTATTAGTACATTAAAATTTATCGTATAATATGTATTGAAATATAAAATATATATTAAAAATAAATTAAATTATATATATTTTATATTTTAATATATATTATATATTAATAATTAATTTAATGACTAATTTTAATGTAAATCTAAAATAACTTTATATAACTTTATATGTTATATGATATGGTTTGAAAATAGATGCACCAATAACGTTATCAATCAATTTATATCATCACGCACTAGAAGCTCGACTGATACAAATTGGGAGTAGTATTATGACCGGATAGAATAAGTTTAATTTTTTTTTTTTTTGACTGATGAGTTTAATATTATTGTAATTATTTTCTCTATTAAATTAAAGATAAAACCGGTTTTATTCTTTGTGTATTTCATTCCATTTCAATGCAAAACAATCCATTGGGTAACTTAATCAGCAGAAAGCGGCATACATAAGTGCCTAACCTATTATTAATTGCAATCAAATCAAAATCAATTCACACAATCAAGCCAATACCAAAACGAAGACATGATCCTAATTCCCAAAATAGTATTTTAAAAAAAGAGTTTTTTGGTAGATGCAACTTCACAGCAAGCACTTATTTGGAAAGAAATATAAATGTCAAGGATAAATTTATAATAAATCAGGTTTATGGTGAATCAGGTAGAATATTCTTAAATGAGTGGTTAAAATTTTTTTTGTATTTTAATTTTATTATTTATTACAAAATCACAATCACTCTCAACCACACATTTAAGAATATTCTACTTGATCCACCATAAACCAGATCCACCTTAGATAAAACCAAATATCAAAGAGTATGCAGAGTGAAAATTGAAGAATGAAGAAGAAACAAGTTGAGTATAACAAATGAACACGCCATGTGTTGATTTATTTCATTATTTGCTCTAATTAAGTTTAATCTAAAAGCAAAGAGAAAAATGAAAAATCTTAATATCTTATGTTAGATTTTTGTGATGGAAAAATAAAAAAATACAAGATGAAATTGAAACTATGATATTTGCTTAAGCTGATTACTACAACATCATCTCAAATTGGTTAATAAATATATTTTGTTTTTTTCTAAAAAAAAATTTTAAAAGAAGGAGGGTGGGTTGCCCGATCCGGCATAGACCCGAAGAAGAAAACTGATTTTCGCTTAGATATCACGTGAGACGCACGTAACGGTGAAAACAAGATTAGCAAGCGCCGTAGGGCTCAATCAGACAATCACACTATCCACACTGAAATACAAAGTGTTTTTACAGTGACCGTTGGATTGAATGCCACGTCACATATCCATGTGAATTCCTGTTTCAACGGCTGAGATGAGATCTGTGTTACAGAGAGTGAGAGAGAAACTGGAGGGAACGAACGCAGGTAACGGCCGTGGCTCGTCTATTCGTTCATGTTCGGATTCCGAAACAAGAATTTCCGATTAATTCTGTGAATATCATATCGATATATTGATAATTTTTTTAATTTGGAATTTGTAAGAAAGATGAAGGCTACGGAGGAATTGAAGGAGCAAGCGGAGGAAAACGACGTCGCCGCTCTTAATGACGAAGTAGATAATGGAGAAGACGACGACGAAGATGATGATGTAGACGATGACGAGGAGGAGGAGGATGATGAAGATGCTAATGGCGGCGGTGATGAAGACGAAGAGGACGATGACGAAGGAGGAGGTGGTGAACTTCAGCACGGCGGTGATCCTGACGACGACGACGACGAGGATGATGATGATGAGGAGGAGGAGGAGGAGGAACAACGGGAAGAGGTAATTCACTTTGATTTGCTTAATTAACTTGATAATTAAACTGTTTAAACTTTTGGAGATTCACTAATCTTAGATTCTGAATAGCTTATTATCTTTTGTTTCTCTAATTTCTATTGATTATCCGTTTATTTATTTATATTATGAATCTGTTATAAGCTAGGGAGATGTTTTCTTCGATCTAGCTTGATATTTTGCAGTCTCTATCGGCTTTTTTAGAAGAATGATTTTGCATTGGAAACTGTTTGTGTGACTATGACAAATTGTTTCCATAAGCTTGTAGCAGGCTACACCCTACACTAGTTACTATTATTAGACTGTGCCTTGGAACTTCATACCCCTTCATTGCTAAATTGATGGGAACGATAGATAATCTCCCTATCATGTCCTTTTCCGTTGTTATGCCGTCCTAAATTGAATTTCCCAATTATGTACATGAATTAGTCTCAATCCTGAAGTGTCCAGCGTTTAGATGTTAGATAATAACATGATTATTTCTTAATTTTTTTTTTTGGTGACTATGATTATTTCTTAATTGATACAACAGCACAATTTCACAATTTCACCTTCGATCTTAATATATTGCTGGCTTTTTCTTCTGATTTGCTGATGATCATAATGGGATGGGTCATTAATATGAAAATAGCTGACATAAATTTAGTTATCTTCATCGATTGTGTTGCTCTTTTGTTCTTATTGTCAATATAAAGTACAAACTATTGTAACTCTATTTTGTCATGTTTTCCTGCTTGTGAAGTACACTGACTTGTTATTTATGAACCCTTTAGGAGGATTTGGGAACTGAGTACCTTGTCCATCCGGTAGGCCCCGAGGATGAAGAAGATGCATCCAGTGATTTTGATCCAGAGAAGAATAGTGTATCAAAAAGAAAGAGGTCAGACAAAGATGATTCGGATGACGACAGCGACAACGAAGAGGATGGTGAAGACGAGGAGATACCCTCTAAGTGATCAATTTTGGTCCAATCTATGTTTGTGTTCTTAACAAAATCTAGCATGGTTCAACATAATATCACCATATATCTTTTAAACACATCTCAAAAAAAAAAAGAAAGTGTAGATAGGTTCAGGGAATTGTTTCTTGCTCATGTGGATTGTCATGGCGCAAACATTATTAGGTTTTTTTACTAGTTTGGTCGGTTTATTGTCAATAGTGGGTTATGGTTTGAGGATCTTTGACAAATAGAGGTGCAGCATATGGTAGAACAATTGAACAAATTTTGCAGACTTAGAATTTTATAATTCTAAATACTTGGTAGGTAGGTAGAATTGTAGAAGATGTGCTTTCTACCATCTGATACCCATATATTGTTTGTGGATCTCTTCCTATTTTAGTACACTTCACTAGATGATGATCTGAGAATATACACTTCTGAAAATTGGTTATCATCTTTAGAAATTCATGTAACATTTTACTTCAGAGAAGCAAATGCTTAAACATGATATAATGGTAGAATTGTCAAATTGGCATGTTTAGAAATCAAATCATTTTTACACAAATCTTTCAGAAAAATGACAGAAATTCCGAGAACAAAGAAAGTTTAGAAATGAAATTATTTAATTTTTGAATAAACTTCAAGCAATATTAAATTTTTCATATCAATCATTTCCATTTTTGTGACAATTAGATTCCAACAATTATTTTGCATGAGAAATTGGCATTGTTATTGTAATGATCGGTATTAAATTTGAGATGTTTTGCCCAAAAACAAAAGTTTAGTAATAACATTTAAGTAAATAAAGATATAAAAAATAAGAATTGAACTCGAACTCTGTTCATTTTCGAAAAAGATAAGGTGATCTCTATTGAAAAAAAATGTTATATTCTAGTTCTTTTGGATAGTAACTATCTTATCCTTTTTGAAAATAAATATGAACAAATTAGGTATTTACTTGTATAAAACACATAAAAGTCATTTGCCCCCACAAAAAATCAAAATGAATTTTTTTTTACTGAAATCAAAATCATTTGATTACATAAAGAAAGAAATTCACGTAATTAAATTATAGAATTAAAGGATAGGTTTTAACTTTTAATTGATATTGATCACATTTCTATTTATATTGGAATGATGTCGGGTCCCGGGTAATAGAAAACCGACTCCGATCCGGAGACATAAACCCTAACCCAATCTCACGTGACACACGTGACTACGAAAACAATAGTAGAGAGCGCCGCAAAGGTGTCTTCACACTATCGTCACTGAAATACAAATTCTTTTATCTCAACCGTCCGATTGGATACCACCTCATCGATCCTCGTGAATTTGCCTTTCAACGGTTCAGATTAGTGTTGCAGAGCTACTGGGGAAACGAAGCTAGACGCTGTAGCTCTTGTTTCCATCCTCCATTTTCTCGTGTTTGATTTTCGATCGATTTTCATTTTTCCCTCCTAATTCCCTCCTTATTTAAAATCAAGAAAATTTTTTATTTCATTTTATTTTTCTGGAGAAAATTGTTTTGAAGATGAAGGCCACCGAGGAAATCAACGAGCAAGTGGAGGAAAATGAGGTCACCTCTTTGGCTAAGGAGGAAGAATATGAAGAAGAATACGACTCTGAGGATGAAGTAGAAGACGCAGAAGATGATGAAGATGACGACGACGACGAAGATGAAGACGATGATGACGAAGATGAAGATGAAGACGACGACAATGACGACGACGACGACGACGATGAGGATGCTCCTGAGGTCGGCGACGAGGACGACGACGATGACGACGAAGAAGCAGCTGGAGGTGACGGCCAGCGCGGTGGTGATCCCGACGACGATGACGACGACGACAACGATGACGATGATGACGACGAGGAGCAAGAGGAAGAAGAAGAGGTAATTCACTAATATTTACTTAATTATCTTACAGTTAACGGTTTAAGAGCCTTGGTTAATCTCTGTTTTATATTGTTAATTATCTTTTATTTCACAAATTTGACTCTGATTTGTTTGATTTTGCTTATTTGTGGACTAATTATTGTGTCGGTTGTAGGATTTCAGATTCAGAAATAGCTGAAAGTTCAGTAGTCATGACTTTTAGTTCCAGCTGAAGAGAAAAGAGAGAATCAGTGCTCAGCTATTTAGATTTTAGATCTTAGTTCATCCGAATCTTCTCAATTTTAGTGTTTATTAACTGGATAGCTCACTTTCAAGTTTAATCGCTTCACTAATTTGGATCTTTGAATAGAATCAAGATATATAGAAATTAACATCTATCATTCTATCTGATCCTGCTTTTGGTTTGTATTTATCTGTATTGAATTTTCTCTGACCTTAATTTTCATTTTAGGAGGATTTGGGAACAGAGTACCTTGTTCGCCCTGTAGGCACCGCTGAGGAGGAAGAAGCTTCTAGTGATTTTGAACCAAAGGAGAATGGTGAGGAGGAAGATGAAGGTGATGAGGAAGATGATGATGATGGTGATGATGGCGGCAAGAAGGATGAAGCTCCATCAAAAAGAAAGAGGTCAGACAAAGATGATTCAGATGATGATGACGATGATGATGGAGGTGAAGATGATGAGAGACCCTCCAAGCGATAGGGTTTGGCCATTTGGGTCAATCATAGGTCAAACTTTCAGCCTCTATCCTTTAAACACATACATCACGGAGGATAAGTAGGTTTTAAATGTTCTATGAATTTGTTTCTTGCTAGTTTTGTAACTCTGTTATGGTGCAGCCTTGTTACTTCTTAGGTTTTACTAGTTTCTTCAATAGTGGGTTATTCCGGAATCCTTTCAGGAGCTTGTGTAAACTTGGTAGAACGAATTTTTGCAGACTTAATTTGATCGTTTTGAAGTACTTTCTAGGTTGTTAGATCTTGTGCATTATAATAATTTCTTATCACTTGATATTATTGGTGGATAAATAGCTTTGTTTTAGATAATCTTATTTGTTGGGCCTTTGAATGCTGGATCAACTAGTCTTTTATTAATCTGGGACTGTGAATTCCGTTTTTCTCTGGGTTTATATTGGGTCAACTATCAATGAAGAGTATTTGTGTTCTTGAAATACGTGGGAGATGTTTGAATCTCACAACAGGAATGACTTGGTACTAGCTTTGGCTTATGATGCGGAAGGCATAACCCACTTCAATTCTGAGATGTTATATTTTTGCATTGGATGTCAATGGATGCATAATGTCATAATGGATCCTGAACCAAATGCCTTGCTTATTTTTGTTGGATGGATCCGCAAAATCCTAATTGCTAAGAAAGATAACAAAATGGAATGTAAATTGGTCAACCAAAAAGGGGAATGTAAATTAGTTATAAGGCCGTCAGTTTCTGGTTTTTTTTTTGTTAGTCATTTTTGGCATTTGCCCCTTCAAAATTTGGTATAAATGCTGGTAACAATAAAAAAAAATAATAAACAAAAAAAATTGTGAAAAGGCAATTGTGATTAGCTATATTTATGTAGAAATTAGAAAGAATGGATTTGGTACAGTTGCGAAATTCCAATTTTCTTTTGTCGTGGAAGTACAGCTGGAGATAATGAACAAGATAGAACCAGGCAGAGATATCCGTTATGACTTATGAAGCTTGGAAAACATGTATGGGCTGAGAAAGCTGAGTTTTTGCGAGCTTAGTAGCAGAAAGAAAAATAAGAAATCAGAATAATCACTTGTTCTATTAACTTCATTGTGAATGTTCTATTAATAGTGGTTATAGATATTTTATTTTTTGTTAACTAATTTATTGGCTTAAAAATTATTGCTTATCTATATTTTTTCATTTATCTAATGTGTGATTTTTACCTGAATATATGTTGCCGCATCCACAGATCGCAAAAGTGCAGAAGAAGCAAGGCAATGTGGTGATTGGAGTTGGGGTTGCAAAAATGGGTGGGTTAGGTGAGGGACGAACGGGAAATCGACCTTGGGCAGAACGGTGAAGAAAGAATTTTAAAAAAAAAAGAAAAAGAAAAAAAGAGAATATTAATTGTCTAATTCTGCATTAGTGTCGGTGACCGCGTTTGGACGCGCCATTTCTTCCATTCTTGTTGACATCACCCGCTCTATGCTCGCCATTTGGACGGTTCACAGTTGTAGTGGCATCATGGGATCTTGTATTAAATTACTAAAGTAGCCTTCCCTATCACAATCCACATAAGTACATAATTATCCAAACTTAATTCGAGAAATACGGCCAAATAACGCTGTTCCCGTAAAATGATTACAGTAAGCAAAATTCTACTGCTACCGCATAACACAAGTCAATTACTTGTTACTTGGAATTAAATTGAGTTGTCGGTCGTAAATTCAGAGTGAACGACATAATACTCGTACTACTACAGAACTCTACTACTCCAAAGCACATGGCAGTCTTGAAAAAATTGTTAGAAAATTAATGCCTTTAAAAAAGTTTATATTAATTAACATTAATTTAAATGTATGATAAGTATATTAAAAAAAATATTGATCACCTGATATAATTTATCTAATACTAATGAGTGGCCTAATGCTAAAAGATCTTTAAAATAAATATATATAAAAGGATAAAAAGTGATATATAAAGAATTACTAAATTAATTATTATATATTTGTATGTGAATATATATATATATATATATTATTTAAATTATTTTTATATATATTTTTATACAATAATTAATTTAGTAACTAATTTTTATACAAAATTTTAATCATCGAAAAGATAAATGTTATAAGTTTTAACTTTTAATAATTCTTTCACTTTATGTTATTATATTATTCGGTGCTACACTGCTACCATTTTTTGGGGGACAACTACACTGCTACCATTAAATCACTTCATCTAGTCCCAAAATTAAAAAAAATCACTTCATCCCATCAACCATGGCGGCAAACTCGCAAACTTTTATGTAGTCAATAATTTTTTTTCCTTAAAAAATATACCTTAATTAATTCATTAACTAACTTCTTTATAGTGAATTATCTATTTAAAAAATTATTTTATATTTTATATATATAGTAAAACTTAGTTATTATATTTGCAATTGTCTATGGTGGTCTGGTCTATCCTAAGAAAGAAAAAAGTTCGGTTGAAATGCCATTTTCATAATTTAAAATATTATTTATTAAAAGTTAAATATTAAATATTAAATGCCGTTAACTGTTTATTGAGCATTTGAGCTTCTCCAAGACTGCGACAGAGAAACTTAAAAAGAGTGAGTTCCAATCAAACCCACTCACTCACAAAAACACACTGTAATTCATTCTTCTTTCTCTTCAGTAATTACCAACCCAACCACTACTTCTCTCGTTCGAAAACCTCGCATTTCAATTTTGAACAGAGATAAGGCTCGATTACTTCCTTCTCCGCACAGATCTGGTGCTGGATCAGCATCACATCTCTCTCTGCATTCGAATGCTGCTTCAATTCCTCTGAACTCCGCTCCGATTCTCGTTCCTCCTGGAAATGGTGATCTTCAGTGTTGTAACTCCCAGTCAGGTACGTCTTCCGTTCGAGCTTCTTCTGCTGCTTTCAGATCTTGTACCGATTCGGAATTTTTCGAACCTCTAGTTACTTGCTAACTCTGTAATGCTTAACACAACAGTGCAATTTAACGTGTTTGCGTTAATGTTCGGTTCGGTTTACTCATTTTTAAGTTGCGTTCGTTCGTTCGAGCTTATTGAATTCAAGTGTTGTATGTCATTTTTGCAGGTCTCGTTCTTGCTCGGAATCATTCCGGTCCTTATCGCATGGATTTATTCGGAGATTTTGGAGTATCGCAAAAATTCATCTCCGTCCAAAGCGTAAGTTATTGTATCGATCGATCTTCTTTTTGCAGCTTGAAGTTTTAATGCTACCAGAATTATTTGCATTGTACGGGAGTTTAGTTTTTGGAACTTGAGAATAGTTATAGTTGCTGCTAATGCTATATACCGTTGAGGATTTTTGCTAACAATGAGATTGATATGCATGTATTTTTTGCTATGTTTTTGCCTTAGTTAATTGATATGGTGGATATTTTATCATTTGATTTGTTATATAACAGTTACGAGCTAACTTAGAGTTTTAAATATTTAATTCTGCTGAGAGAGAAAAATCTAGCATGGAGTTTTTCTTATTTATTTATTTATTTTGGTTGCAATGTGGAACTGTTAAGAGGTACGGAAATAGAGAATTGTTGCAGCATTCCTTATGGAAGTTATTGATTCTTCTTCTAGTAGGCACTCGGATGCCAAGTTAGTTGAAATGGCCGGTGATGCTGTTAAAGAAGAAGACAGCGCAGCTTTATTAGAGGGAGGAGTACTACAATCAGCATCCCCAAGGGCTCGGAACTTAACCACTTCATCATCGATATTCCGGTGTGTGACTTGTGTTGCTCGTGTTTGCTTGTTTGATTTATATCTGTCTTTGCTTACACTAAGGTTTATTCGCTTGGTTTCTTCAGATTCCTTTTGATGGACGAGCATTTTCTGATTGAAAACCGTTTGACACTTAGAGCAATGTAAGTAATTTATATGAAAAATAAAATTAGTTTTTTAATGATGATCAAACTACTTACTTCCATTTCCTCCACACTGACTGCTACAGGTCTGAATTTGGTCTCCTTATGGCTTACTTTTATTTGTGTGACCGTACAGATTTCTTTGGCTCATCTAGAAAGGTAATACTAAATAATCATATACTTTACTTCCTTTTTGTACTTGAGAACCTGTTGCTAATGCTGGGCACTTAAGGACTTCAGGATTACATACAAAGCAAATATTGCTGCATGGTTGCATACTTGCATACTTTCATGGTCTTTTAGCTTGATTAGAACTGTTGTTTTCATAGTTCATACACTCTGCACTATTGGTAGGAATCTTCTTTGGTTTTCCTGTAATAGGTTTAAAATAGTTGAAGGGAGAGGATTGTAGTAGTTAGTGTCATTTTATTTGACACTTCCTAGATATTGGAAATCCATTTATTTGTGAGACAATGTAGTGCTATGATAATTCATTTGTGAGTTCATACGACAAAATCGATAGAGCCAGAAATGCAAACTGTTCCTTCCTAGATATTGGAAATCCATTTATTTGTGAGACAATGTAGTGCTGTGATAATTCATTTGTGAGTTCATACGACAAAATCGATAGAGCCAGAAATGCAAACTGTTCCTTCCTTTTTGCTAGATGACAATAAAACAATGCTAGGTGAGAAGTCAAACTGTGTAAAATAAGCATGCAGTAGACTAACTCCAATATTCCTTATTTTTCATGAAGCTCCCCTGTTTTTTTTTTATTATTTTAAGTTGTATTCCATCTGAAATTAGCAATTAGGTAAACTCAAGCATGGTTAAGTTATTGCTCTCAAAGAATTAACTGACAAACAATAGAAGAAGAACAAAAAAGAAAAGAACGTTGTTTGTTGCATCAAGACATAATTTACAACAGAAGTAGTAACCCATCATTAATGTCTGTGGGCTGGCAAAACTTAGGAATCTAATTTGGTTATTGTTTCTCTATGAGCATGGTATATATTTGAAATTTTTTCTTTATGGCTACATGCATTGCTTATAAAATATTTTGTTTACAATCATTTGTTTTTGCAGAGTTACAATAGGGATCTCTTCTTATTCCTCTATTTTCTCCTCATCATAGTTTCGGCAATGACATCGTTTAAGATACATCACGACAAGTCAGCAGTGACTGGGAAATCCATACTTTATTTGAATAGGCACCAGACTGAAGAATGGAAAGGCTGGATGCAGGTTGGTCACTCTTTCAATTGATATTACTAAGTAGACTTCATCATTTGGGCTATGTGTGGTTAGGAGATAAAGTGGAGAAGAAAATTTTACTTTTAACCCTTAACCAAACACATCCTATTGAAAAAAATATCATGGAACTCCTGAAATATGTAACTTCAAATTCTGAATTTGCATTTAAAGAGCCACAAATATGTTCTGTTCTAAAGTTTTTTGTCAGATGTTCAGGTTCTTCAATTTTTATGGTGCTTACATTTGATATCCTGAATTCTTAACATTTTAACATTCCTTATTTTTAACATTTGACATATCACAGGTATTGTTTCTGATGTACCATTACTTTGCTGCATCTGAGATATATAATGCGATCCGTGTCTTCATTGCTGCATATGTTTGGATGACTGGATTTGGGAACTTCTCCTATTATTATGTTCGTAAAGATTTTAGTCTAGCAAGGTTTGCTCAGGTGTGCTATTTCCTAGAACTAGAAGCTTACACCTTTTCCCCCTTAATTTTGCATCTTCAGAAATGTAACATCTTCACCTTTTTTTTTGGTTGAGCAGATGATGTGGCGGCTCAATTTCTTGGTTTTATTCTGTTGTGTCGTCCTTAACAACAGCTACATGTTATATTACATCTGCCCCATGCACACCCTCTTCACTCTTATGGTTTATGGGGCTCTTGGTATTTTCAATAAGTACAATGAGATTGGGTCAATCATTGCTGTTAAATTCATTGCTTGCTTTCTTGTCGTTATCCTAGTATGGGAGATACCTGGAGTCTTTGAGTTGGTTTGGAGTCCTTTCACTTTTTTATTCGGTTAGTACCACTTTTGCTGTTATACTTACTCAGGAAAGCACTGCAGATCGTTCTACTTACTGGAATTTTTTTTTTAACTTACAGGTTACACTGACCCTGATCCTTCTAAATCACATCTTCCCCGCTTGCATGAATGGCATTTTCGCTCAGGGCTTGATCGCTACATATGGATATGTGGAATGATTTATGCATATTTTCACCCAACTGTAAGTTTATGGTTTTATATTTCTAAATAGTTGGGGGGAAAATGAATGTAACAGTAAGGAAGTCTTGGTGAATGTAGATAATTTTGAAGGAAAGTGTGGCCAGCATTTAATCATGTGCCAAACAGTGAATAAAGTACAGAGATTTGCCTTGCTTCAAGAACTAGGAATTTATCATAATAATTACCGTCCATCCATTGTGATTAACAGAACTCTTGTTTCTTTCTTTTTCCTTTTATATGAGTTGAGTACATTAATGAATGTTACTAGGTATTATAGGTTGAACGGTGGATGGAGAAATTGGAGGAAGCAGAAATCAAGCGCAGAATATCAATCAAAGCTGCTGTTGTAATAACAGCTTCTCTGGTATTATAACTTTTTAACAGGATTATTATACCAGTACACATTTCCCTTGTATTTTGCAGCTCCTGACCAATTGTGCTGATTTCTAGGTGGGCTATTTCTGGTTTGAATATATATACAAGCTGGATAAGATTACATACAACAAATACCATCCTTATACCTCATGGATTCCCATAACGTATGTGAAAGTTTATGCAATCACTTTGGGGGCCTTGATGTGCTATGTTCAGTAACTGTGTTCTGTTACTAATATCACACTATTTAACAGGGTTTACATCTCCTTGCGAAATGTCACTCAAAGCTTCCGTAGCTACTCGCTAACCCTCTTTGCGTAAGTTGCCTTTGTAGATGCACAATCCTTTATTTGGTTTCTCTCCCTTGCACAGTCGCACAAATTTAGAATTATGTAGTGCACTAGAACAGCTCTCTTTACCCCTTTCTTTTAAGGTTAGTAATTTGTCAATTAATTTTCTGATGTTTCTACTTTCTGGTAGATGGCTCGGAAAGATTACACTGGAGACCTATATTGCCCAGTTCCATATTTGGCTAAGGTATACAGAAACTGATTATCTTTCCTTTACAATTTGTTAATGCAGTGGCAGATAATGTACTTAATGTGGATAGTAGACAGTCATTATTTCTGAAGTTATTTTTATAATTATTGACTAGTGAGTTCATCTCAATACAAGACTACTCAAAATAGATTCACTTTAGGATGCAATTTTCACCGGACTGGAAATAATTTCGTAGAAAAACTTTGTAGCTTAATATTATTTCGTATATCTCACTAGTGAATGCTGAAAGGGGAAAACACC
>JASCZI010090725.1:85007-97943 GCA_036250425.1 Stylosanthes scabra
GTCTATATCATAATAAGAATTCTTGTTTCTATCATGGTTGTAGGTCGGCTGTTCCAGATGCCCAACCCAAGCTGTTGCTTTCACTGATCCCAGACTACCCAATGCTGAACTTCATGCTTGCTTCGGCCATATATGTTGCGGTAAGTAAACAACCCATCTAGTGCTTTAGTTGATTTATCTCAATTCTAACATTTTACCTTGCCTGCAGATTTCGTATAGGCTGTTTGAGTTGACAAATACGCTGAAAATAGCATTTGTGCCCAGCAAAGATGACAAACGTCTTTTGTACAATTTAATTGCTGCAACAACAATCGCAGTGGTTTTATATTCCTTGTCTTTTGCGTTCCTTACAATACCTCAAATGTTGGTAAGTGACTCTAACTGAATCTGGTCTGAGTTAGCTAATTATCCTTTGATCCACGTGGTTTTGACTGAAAATTATAAGGGTTTTCAAGATTTTATTTATGTTCAAAATCGTTCCTAACCTTTGGTCATAAATTCTTTTTACAGCAAAATTATACTTTAAATTGTATTATCTTCACCACCATTACTTCTCTTTCCATGGTAATTATTGCCAACAACACCACAAATTTGAATAAATATAGAAAACTAAATTTTAAGTTGTGATTTAATAAAATTAATGTTAAATTCTAAAAAATTGTGTAAAGGGAAATAACGTCAGTAAAAGTTATATAATTTGAAGGATAATTTTATCTTAAAAAAATTGTGATTGGTAAAACGATTTTAAAACAAAAGTAAGTATTGCAGACGATTTTAAATAAAATAAATTTTAGAAATGATTTTGATTTTAAATCATAAGTACTAAGATAGTACTTAACCCTTATCCTTCCATCTATCTAATATTACTAATAAATTTTGCAGGTTTGATAGTTAAAAGCATGTATAGCATATATTATTGATGATGCAAGCTTCTATGGCATTTCCAATGGACACACAAATACTACCATGCAACTAGGATGATTGGCTTGTCAAAAGAAAAAATGAAGCGTTCTGATAGGAAATCGATAGGGAACTGGAAGTTGTATAGTTGAGAGCTCAAACGACTCAGCGGATGGCATGCCCAATTTTTTGTAATCCAACCTCATTTTTCCCCCCCGAGTGTTGTAAAATAACAACGCGTGTAGTACTATAATTTACAAATCCAAAATAGCGTGTGCGTTTTTAAAAAATACGCACCTCGGTTTATTTTGTAGTCTGCACTCTGCACAGATCTAAGTCGTCGAATTTCTCATACAGATTTTATCAATGTCTAATTTTTATCTATATAATCTAGAAAAAGAAAATCCAATTTTTTATAATAATGTAATAATATAGTGGTTTTGAATAAGATTTCTGTAATAACATTTAATAATGAAAAATATTATATGTATAATTATTTTTGTAAATTAAGTTTAAATTATTCAATAAAACTTGATTGAATGGGAAAGTGAGTGGTGAAAATGATTTTTTTAATATAGATTAGATTAATTTAATTAAATTTAGTAGATAAACAAATTTGTACGTATATCATTATTCAATTTAGAAGTGTTTATTTTAATTCCTAACATTAAAATTAACTTATCATGTTTTAAATTTCACCAAAGCACAAAAAAAAAAATCATCAAAGCAAAAGAAAGTTTTCAAGAGAACAAAAGCGAAAAATACATGTTTTATAAAAAGCAAAACCTTATTAGACTTTTGGGTAAACTATCATTTTAACTTCAGTTCAAATATTAAATTAGTCTCTGATATTTTAATTATTTTATTTTAGTCCCAAAAAGATTTAAACATCTTATTTTAATCCAACCGGTAAATTTGAGATGAATATTAACGAAGAGAGTAATTTTGATAGCAATTCTATCATATGATAGTCACTCTAAACATTAGCGTTAGGAAAAAAAAGTTAGATAGAAAAAAGAATTATGAAAATAAGATAGATATATATATATATATATATATATATATATATATAGCATTGTAAAAGAGTTACACGAAGAGAATTTATAACTTTCATTTCATTGTTTTTTCTTAATAAATGTTTTTTGCAACAATAAATTTTCATGTGACTGGCAGAATGAAGAGTATATGTACATGTCATTTTTACAGTTATCTATTTATTTTAAATTTAGCCATAAAATAACATTGATCTCATTTAAAACTTTTTTAGAATTAAAATAAAATGTTTTAAACTTTTGATAACTAAAATAATACGATTAAAACATTATGTGTTAATCTAAGATTTCACCAAACACATGAAAACAGTTCTTTACCTAAACTGTTTATAGTTCCAAGTTATTATTACATAATTGGAAAAACTAAATTTTATTTTTTATTCTTTTAAAACAATTTTTTAAAAACTATATTAAAAGCTGCTTTTTATTTCTTATTATTTGACAAAATTTATACACGTCATTTTAATATACTTAAAAAAGACGCAATATCACATGCTGATAGAAATTCAGCAATTTTCGATTGAGTGGAAGATTTTAAATTGCGATTGGTTCATAAATTCGATGGCGTTGCAATTACTGCGATTGAAACATAATATGGGAGCATATTACTGGTCCCAAAACTTTTCTATTCTTTGGTCATACCAACCTGGAAAACTTACCATCCATCAAGACAACCAGTGCAGTGCGGGTTGAAACGAATAAACGATCTTTCCCATGAAAACAGCACAGTTGTGTAGAAATTAATGGTCATATATAATAGGAACTTTAACGTTGGATAATGGATACCAGTATCCGGTCTTACCTTGTGTCAATCAAGTTGTTTCAACACAGAAAGCTGCAGGTGAAGCATAATATTTTCGTTCAGAAGCAACATTGAGCTAAATGCCTAAATAAATCGCTATATGTATACAAAGCTAGTTCATAGAATAGAATAATATCCCCGAGTCCAATTTAACAAAATTGCTTCCTCTCTCAGATCACAAAATTTACAGCCACCGATGAACATAGGAGGTTTGAATAAACTATGCATCTAATGAATCTCCCACTTCTATATACTTATTTTTCACCTTATCAACCATATGAAAAGCTCCTTTTTGACATTTTACTAAACAAATGTTGATCAGAATCTTCAGTTTAAACACAGGTAACAGAGCAAAAAGAGAACCTACCATTAGACCACCTAGAAACCCATCAAGTAGCACTCAGTTCCAGTAACAGACATTAGCAGAAATTATAAGACAAATACTTTGAAGCCTGTAAACCCCAAAATTCCAGCAATTACTCCACCGATTATAGACAAGAATATCAGACTGCAAAGGAGGCAAAATATGTATTTCAAACGTGAATAACAAGAGGCAAAACATCTTTTAAAAAAAAATTCATGTCAACATTTGTTTTGCTCGTTTTAGATTTTCTCCCCTTTGAAGTTCAAAGAAACATGACGAAAAAAAATAACAAGAGGCAACAATGTGCACGAAGAGTACAATGCTCTTAACCAAACGGATGCTGCGAAAACAAACCTGTCATACATAATCCTTCATGTTGCTCTGCATATTTTCAGCACAAAAAGTCAGTAAATCATCCACTCCATCGGTTGTTTCTTCTCTGACATAACAGATCCAGCGTTCTACTTTGATAATATGTTTCTATGAATGGATAATAATTGGAGTATTATTATAGGTTATAGGAAATAAATGAATAAATATACATAATTATCTCGTCAATATGCACAAACGCATATAGTTTCTGCTGCTTTTAGTAATATGCAAACTCAAAGTCATGAATTCTAACCTAACTCATAGTTCATGAAACGATAGATTCAAATGTATACAACGTAAATATTCAGCTACATGGTTTTTCAAATCCAGTTATTAAACTACAATGTTTGATTTCCGTCATTTCACGCTAAATAAAACACAGATGCTGCTATTTCAAACAGAAACCAGACTTCGAAGGCTCGGATTATATTACCTTGCCGTGAAGCTCAACGTGAAACTTTGAAAATCCAGATCTAAGTTCATGATACGTGTGCACTATAGCAGTTTCGCAATTTCACATAAACATCGATGTTCAAACTACAGCAAGATCTAAAATATTGATACAAATCAGAGAGATGCAAAACTTAGCTTAATCTACAGAAATTCAGCTCAGCTTCTACGAAAATGCTAGAATCCAGTTTCGTAGCTTGCGTCGAATGGAATCGAATGGATTCTAATCGAAAATTAGAAACTGAACAGTTTCGCATCTCAGATACACAGATTTGGAACGTAGATTCGAAAATAGGAATTAAAGAAGAAGAGAAGAAACAATTATCGACGTAAATTTCCGATCGAAACAGGAGAATCAAACTATAAAGTAGTATAAACACAGCAAAATCAGATTCACATTCACATGAAATAAAAAATTGAGAGGAAGTAAAGAAGGCTTTGAGCAATGAAGAGATGGAAAATAATGAGATTCGGAGAAGAATTTTCACTGGATGTGTTCTCATGCTTCTTCGTTGTGCTTGATGTTCGAGTAGCGCCAAAAAGCTTTCAACGCCGAACGTCTGAAGTCTGAACCTTCGCTCCTTTGATTGTTCCTGACTCTTTTCAAATTCAATTTACCAATTTATATACTGCATGCTCTTTCTCTTTCTTGCGTCGGAAATTCTTATAAGTTATTGGGCCCGGCCCATTCGTAAACATAAAATGAAATAGATGTAGGAGATTAGATACTGTGGCCCAAATCTCTGTTTCTTTTTCATCCATGGTCTCGAATATTGAATATTGATCATGGTTTCTACAATAAAATAAAAGTTTATATAATAAAAATAAGTAAATGTTTCATAATTCAAACCATATTTTCGAGTAATGCTAGAGAGCCAACTTTAGGGAGAAAAAAGAAAAAAAAAAAAAGTCTATTGGCCACCTATTGGCTAATAAACTATGGGCTCCCTAAACTTTCTCTTTCATATAATATATATGAGAATAGATAAATTTACACGGGTATAAGTGATTTTCGACTCGGATTAAATTTATATAAGTATAAGTATCTTTTTTACTCACGCTAATTAATAGCCATTAGATTCACATTAATCTAAAAGCTATTAATGCTTTATTGAAAAATAAAATATTTACCTTCAATTTAATGTGCATATAATTACTATTAATTAATGTGAGTCAAAAAATATTTATACTAGTTTATCCCTCCTAGTTAAATGATATTTTTATTTAACTATGCTAAGCAACCAATAAAAATTCAGCCAACAACTTAAATTGGATGTTCTATTTCTTTATGTTTTGGATGTTCTGTTTTTGAGTTTCGGATGTTCTATTTCTAAAAAAAATATAAAATTGACTGAGGTTGTTTTAGTTTTTGAATATTCTATAGCTTTCATTGTGGATGTTTTATAGACAGTAATTTCAGATATTCTATTTTTTATTGACTGATTTATTAATTAAAAATTACTGATTATCTATATCTTTTCATTTTTATTTTATCTCTTTGACTGTTTGGTAGGAAGGGAAAGAATGTTAAAGTTGTTTGGTCCCAGTGTAACATATTAGCACATCTCTAATAATAATAATATACTCTTCTCTTCCATCGAATATTTAGTAGTAAAGAAACATTATATATATTTATCCATTTTTGATTGAGTATATTCCATACTCATCGATCTCCACCAATTATATAATCCAATTTACACATAACACTTCTCATCTCATCTCATCTCAATCTTCTATAAGCAGCACCACAACACTTCACTATATATATAAAAACTCAAACCATTCCAATTCCTCTTTATAACAAGTAGATAATGGAGAAAGCAATAATTAGAAATCACAAGGCAGCAGAAGCAATGTCCATGGCATTAACAGAGGAGCTGAAAGGCAAAGCAGAGGTGTACCATGGTGACAAACTTTGCAGGGAGAAATTCTCCTTGTTGCTTGCAGAAATAGGCCTGCCTGATGGATTATTAACCGTTCAGGACATTGAGGAATGTGGCTATGTCAAGGAGATTGGATTTGTTTGGCTCAAGCTTCAGAAGAAGAGAGAGCACAGGTTTGATAACATACTTGTTTGCTATGATTCAATTGTCACAGCATATATTGAGCCTAAGAAGATCAAGAACCTTACTGGGGTCAAGGCACGTGACTTCTTGCTTTGGTTCACATTGAATGAGATTTATGTTAAGGGTTCACCACAAGGCTCTATTATTACCTTCAAGTCCATTGTAGGGTTATCTATGTCTTTTCCACTTTCCTTGTTCATGGACATGGCCACTGGGAAAAATAATGATCAACCCAAAGAAGAAGCAAAAGAAGAGAACTGGTGGAACAAGATGATCAGATTGTAATTAATTAGGACACAAAAAATGTTCATAATAACAATGAAAATTATTATGTCATTGTAATTGTATATTATGATGTATTTCTATTCCAATAATAATTATTGTATTCATCACATTATTATTATTATTGTTATGGTGATGATGTCACGCACTTGCTTGTATGTATAATTTTAATGATTAATTTGGTTGTATTTTTATGGAAGAAATTAGTGGACCACGGTGAAAGACGAGGTACAAAAAAAAGAATATGCTGCAATATCTGTTTCTTGAAGAATATGCTTAGCGAATGTATAGTGCTTATTATTTTAATTTCTCTGTTTTAATTATTTCCAAATTGTTCACGTAATTTCCCTTTTTTGGATAGAATGTATAATTGGCTTTGTTTTTGCATGGCTTTTAAGCGTTTGACGGAAAGGAATAAGTGAATAAGCAGGAACAGTGTTCCGGATGATGACGTACGTTGAATTAGTGACCAGAAAAGCTTGTGGAGTTAAGGGAACCAAACTGTGAATTTAATTTTTATTATTATTATTAATATTATTTTACCAATTTTTGTTTGGAATATGTTTTTCTCTTATCATTATTTTTTCCAGGAAATTATTAAAATTGTTTCATCATTTTTCATCCTTCTAAGGGGATTTCAGTCTTTCTGTGCTCTATGGACTATGGGGTTCACCTAACACCTTGTGAATTTTGTGTCCAACGAACTTTCCTAAAGTTGCGCAACATAGAAATATTGAATTTACCCAAAAAAAAAAAAACATAGAAATATTATCATAATGGACGTGGTTTAATTAACATATAATATTGCGCTATTTTTTTTTTGGTTTAATTAAAAGAAGATATATAGAGGGTTTCTATTTTAATTTGGTATTATTATTAGGTCTAAATATATCATTATTAAATTTTAATGGTTAAAGTAGTAAACACGTATAAAGACAAAATTATGATATATGTCTATTTGATTTGGAAAAAAAAAAAGGTTTATTATTTTCATAAGCAATAGCATGGTAGGTATATTATAACAAAAGATACGATAGACCTGGCCTTAATTAAAAGGAACTTAACGATAAAGACAAAGAAGCTATGTTTGCATGCTCACATGGGTTATATGGTTAATAAGAATTAAGAAATTCATCAAATTATTTACTTCGTTTGTTTTTCTTTTCCAAAAATCATCACTTTTGGTCGTACAAAAAAAAAACTCTTATATCATAGTAAGTTGGAACATATAAATTGTAAGCTAAACAACGTTGTGCATATTCACATAAAGATGGAAATTGTTTAATATAATAAGGGTTTTATTTTAATTAATATTTACATATAAATTTTGATCATGCACTAAACTAAACTAAACTAATCCTGTAGTGTAGATTTAGACCATTAATTAGAGAGCGATATCCATCGTGATTTTAAATTTGTATTGTTTGAGTACAAGCATGCATATTAATGAAGTAATGATTTCCTAATCAAGGAAAATGATTATCAAGATGGTGGTGATTAATGATTTGATTGAAGTAACAAATATATTATTATGTTGCTGCAAATTTAATTTATAATTAAAATGAAATTGGAAATTAGCGAGTAGGAAGATGGTCCCCTGTTAGGAAGGAATGAATTAGGGAAAGAGCTTCACTGGGTTTGTTGAGAGGCACCAAGTGACCTGCCCCTCTCACTGTCACATATGTCACCCCTTCATATTCCACTATCCTTCCTCCCACCTGCATTCATTTTTTGTCAACAGAATAATTCATGTGAAGATGTCTTTATATAAACATAAAGATGATAATTAACTAAATTATTTAACATGTGTCAACATCTAAATCGAGATTATGAGAATTAGATCGATCATTGAATTGATAGAACGACTAATTTAATTATTTAAAAATTTGACCGAAATTAAACATAATCAAATCGTTTATAAAATATTTTTAAATATAATAGAAAATGATTTAAAATATGATTATTAATTTAAAAAAACTGATTTTTGATAAAAGACCGGTGTAATTCATCGATTAACTACTTATTCAACCGTTTTCTTATTTATTTATTTATTTTTTAATCGAATCGAACAGATCTATCGATCCAGTTCTCAAAACCTTGTCTAAACTATTATATTCGGATGAAAGATGTGAAGATATCTTTAGTTGATTAAATGTGATAATTTGATTTCTAAACCTGATTTTGATGGTACCAAGTACGCCAACTAGTCTTGAGAGTTAAATTAAGGGCCTCAATGCAATACCGTGTCCCTATCACAGGTACTCTTCCATCTGCATCTCCACTTTATATGTGGTACAAATAATTACATTAACAAAAAAAAAGGGAATCAAATCACGGGAAAATTTAAAGGGGAATCAATTACGGCCACTATCCTGTGAATAATAATAATAACAATGGTTTCACTTTCACGAGTTGTTGATCTAAGAAATATGTACCTGTAAACCCATATCTTAAGCCCACCCTTGATGAGTTTGGTGTAGATGGGTAGGATCGAAAATACAGAGAAGTTGTATGTCCTCAATATGGAATCACTGAGAAATTAGACATAAATAGCATTAGAAATTAAACCAGACTATTCAAATAATGCGGAAATTTAATTAATTTCATGTGGAGTTGTTAATTTAGAACTCTTAGATTAGAGTTTAGTCAAACATGTTAAATCATCTAACTATTTTTTTAATAAGCAACTTCACATGATGCGACTGCACCTGAGATGAAGGTAATAATTGTAGCAACTGCAACTTACTTGCAAACCTTCCATGTTAAACTAGTGGTGTTTCCTCCTCTAATATTAGCATGAAAAGATGACTGAACATCTATCTTATTGAAATATTGTTCTGCATATGTGGAATAGCAAGGGTCATAGCCACCAAAAATTCTCATTCTCTTTCTCTCAATTTCATCATCATCATCAGCTAATAATAATGAGGAAGTGCTGCTATTTAGAGTACATTTTGGGGCATAAATGTTGTATATGTCAATTTCTGAGTAATCTTGCCACACTATGTTCATGGCATCATTGCATTCCTTAGACCAATCACTTTGTTTGAAATCACATACTTTCTTTGCTTTCTCATATTGTTCATCTGATATAACTGCATGGCTCCATGCATATTCTAGAAGCCCTTTGTTGTCATAATAATCATCAGTTTCTGGATTCCCCACCTGAACATTTCCATAGCAATTAAAATTTGAAACAAACCTCTTAACTTTAAATTATTGATCATGATTACTTACAATAAAACCTTTAATATTAATAAAAGGGTACTTGTTTCTATCCTTATTTCGATCAAACACTAGCTCTGCAAGCTGAGGGACATAATGGCCTGCAAGAAAAATAAGGAAGGAAAATGTGATATTGTGATGCAAATATGATCATTTTGAATATTTAGAGTTAAATACTAACCAGCATAGCTTTCTCCTGATATAAAGAAGTCCCTTGATTTGAACTGAGGGAATCTTTGTAGCCAATTTGCCAAGAAATTGTAGGCATCCTCAGCTGATTGATTATTAGTATGTCAAAAACAATATATGATGAACTCAATCACTAATTGTTAATTAATCATCAAAGTCCTCATGAAATTTAGGAAACTCACCTACAAAGCTATCCTCTAATATGGTGAGGTCAGAGGAAGTGTTGGTGTAAGAGAAACCAACTCCAACAGGGGACTCCACAAATAATAAATTTGCTTCTGCCAAGAGTAATTTGAAATTAACATGTCACTAATAATATTAGCAAAATGGATCATTCATCATTCTCTCTAACTCTTTTGTGTTTCTTATTTAATTTATTCTTCTTTGCAGTATTTAGTCAAAACTTCATAATACTAGTGGAAGTGGATCATGTGTTCTAGTGTTTTTGGTCGTTAATCTTAAATTGATTTCAATTATATAATTTTTTCTAGTTAAATCAACGACTAAAAACAATGAAATACTTAATACCACGTAACAGCTGGTCCGTTTCTAATTCTAGTTAGACAAAAGATGAAAAGGAAAATATATAGAGATTATATAGAAAGACATACCTTGATTCCATGCATATGGGTTGAATTGTAGTCCTTCACCATTTTTGTTGACTAAAAGAGGTCCAATTTCAACTACAGAACCATACCCAATTGAGGAGCATCCAGGTCCTTCACAGACAAAATTAAGAGTTAGAAGAGCAGAAGTAGTAAAAAAAAATAATATGTAAGATGAGAATGGTGATTGGGATGTGACATGAATTAATGAGAGACCTCCATTGAGCCAGAGAAGGAGAGGCTTGTTGGATGGATCAGATTGAGCTTCAAAGAACCAATAGAAGAGGGCCCTCCCATGTTCTTGATTGACAGTGATATATCCTGAAAAGTGTGAGACAGATGGGCTTGAAGGTTGGCCAGGAAGATCTCTTACTCTATCAGCTTCATAGCTTTCTACATTAAATTCTGATGATGCAGTAGTAGTAGTAGTTATTAAAAGAATCAAACACAGAATGGAAATCTTCTTTGATCCTAACACTATTGTTTTCATCACTCTTATTGTATAGTGTTAACAAGTGGCTTTGGTTGGGAATTTGGTCTTGGAAGTGGATGACTTATTAAAACAAGTTTTTTTCTTCTTCAGAAATCAGCCTTGGCCACACAAAAATAATGCTACTAAAATAATGGATGTATAATGTAGACCAAACTAGGCACTAGAATAATGCAAGTCACTTTTTCAGTTTTTCTTATCAAGTTCCCTTTTTGTGTTTGAGATTATTAAACTGTTCATGTCACTCATCATAGTGGACCCTTAACCTTAGAATCACAAGTCTCCTCTCTTTTGGATCCATTCATCGTTTGATTATGACTAAATTTGAAAAGTTATTATTATGGGGAAGAACAGTGGCATAAAAAAACAAATTTTATAATATTTAATTATTAATCACCCATTATTATAAGACAAAATACCAAATACAGAATAAAAACAACTACAATCAAAAGATGGATCTCATTAGCATGTGTATGTTTTATATTTTCAATAGAGTAATACTACATGTATCATTGTACACATCTGTACACACTATTTAGTAATATAGAAAAATGTAAATAATAGTACATAAAAATATAAATTTATGTGCTAATGTTTACATTTTTCAGTGTTGCTAAATATTGTATACAGGTGTGTACAATGGTACACATAGATTTATTCTTTTCAATATATAAATTTTTTTTGGGTGACTTTCAATATAAAAAATATTTTAATAATTTACGAATTTTAATTATTATCATATTTTCTTTTGAGTAAAAGACGCTAGAGGCAAGAACCTCACAGAACGTGTGTGGTGTGTTTTGCCTTATCTTGTTCTATTTGCGCAGCACTTAGTAGAGGTGGGCTGCACTCAGATATATTGGATTGAATTGGACTCCATTAAATTCAAATCCCTGTTTATTAGTACCCTAAACCTGACACGTAAAACGATCCATTAAGAGATTTTTTGTTTTTAATCCATAAAATGGAACAGGGAATAATCTGCCATTTGCAGCAATTGCATAGTAAAAAGATAAATTAATCAAAACCATCATTAGACAAAGGTACTTCAATTCCAATTCTGGAATACAGTTCTACGTCTCATTCGTATAAGCAAAATATCGTTGTTTTAATATGCTGCTCTCAAGTACTTTACCATGAGTGCATGTGCATGGTCCAACTGCATCACTTAATTGTTGTACAAGTAATTGAATCAAATAATTAAGTTCATAGCAAAAGGATACCTACTTGTGTACTCATATATCAGACTAGAATAATCTTCGCTATAACATCGTATGTTAGTAAATAGTAACGGTTGGTAAGAAAATGAAATCCAATTCTTGAGCAGGGCAATGCTAATGCTAAACCATCATAACAGAATCATAATTTTTTTCCATTTTTTTATTTTCTTAAATAAAACTCATATATAATAAGCATTTATGTTTACCAATAAATTTACGATACACCATTTATTCCAAATTTAAAAATATTTCCTCATTTTTTTGCTTAGTTTGCTCTCGATCACTTTCGGACACGAATGCACTTAAATTATAACTTTAAGTGCAAATGCTTTATCTCAAATATGGATTTTGGATTTTGGGACACTCCTCATAATCGTTAGGACACAGAGAAATTAATAAATTTAAACTCTTAGCACTTATTTTAATAGACTAGTGAACTATAACCGATAGCACTACAAGAAATAATACGTTTCCCGGCGGTTGATAAAACCGCTGCTAATCATGGTTTCACGACGGTTTTATAGTGATTTTAGGTAAGGGCCGCCAAATTATGGTGTTTAGCGGCGGTTTTTATAAAATCGCCGCTAAACGGAGAACGCTGGTTTAACTTTGCATGCGGTTTAGCGGCGTTTAGCGTTTAGTGATGGGGTTTCGCGGCGCTAAACAGGTTTTTTGGTTTTTTGAATAGTTTGTTTTTTTTTTGGTGACTATAGTTTGTTTATGTTTATTTATAATTTTAACAATAAATACGTTTCAATTAGTAAAGTTTTATTCAGTTGGCGGTTAATTTTTCATTTAATGAAGCTATAAGGACTTTTAGAGTAATTAAACCAAACAATTAATAAACAACGGGAGTCAAAATATTATCTAGAATTAAATAAAAAGCATACCATCTCACATGGCATTCATTGTTATATTT
>JASCZI010090725.1:97953-114128 GCA_036250425.1 Stylosanthes scabra
GTTAACGAAAAACAATAAAACACCTGACAGGACGTTAGATGTTTTGTTAAATACAATTCTTAACATTTATTTAGAATAACTATAAGTAATATGTATCAGATCCTCATATTTGGAATTTTTTATTCATGTTGGTCTTGTTTAATATATTTTCTTTATTTTGGTTGATTTTTTTTTCAGAAAACAATTAAAGTGATTGAGACTTGTGATCCTTCAACCAAGGAGCTATCCCAAAATGACTCACTTGCGCAAGTACTCGAAAAAGAACACCTAGGACGTCTTCGTGGTATGGGTGCCGGACCGTGCCCTACTCAAATGATTAAACATGGCACACAACATACCAATTTTGCATCTCATATGGCTGTAGAGGAGTATGAGAGGCAGATTGTTGAGTTGAGAGCAAAGAATACCGAAGCAGAAAAGAAGAGACAGACACTGGAAGATATTGTGAGATATCTAGTCCAGCAGCAAGGAAATAATTTACCTCCCATCATTGCTGAAAAGATGGACTCCTTGGGTAGTGGACCGTCTTCTACAGATACTCAAGACCTTCACGGGCCGCCGTGATATTCTTGAAAAGATAACTTGTTAACTGACCTTTGGTTTTAGTTTTGTTTTTTATGTTTTGTTTTGGCCATGATACAACTTTTAGCTTTTAACTGCTATTTTTAATACTTTCACTGGTATTTCACTTATTGTTCTTAGTGCATTTAATTTAACTACATACTTATATTTAATTTTATCTATCATCCTTACATATTTATTGTGTTAAATAACAGTTAATAATATAATTGATTTACTAGATATACCAACATAAATTTAAAAAGAAACCAATATAAATTTAAAAAGAAAAAAAATCTGATTAGTTGAAAAAAAAACCGCCGCTAAATAACATGAACTCAAATAAATTTAATAACCGTTAGGACACAGAGAAATTAATAAATTTAAACTCTTAGCACTTGTTTTAGTAGACTAGTGAACTATAACCGATAGTTTGTTGTTTTTGGTTTTTTTTTTCCTTGGCAAACTTTTGGTCTTGCTGATATACCTCACAGTTTTTATTCCTTTCCTTTGAGAAGGGCTTTTTTGTTTCTATATGCATCCAAGTGGGCCTGTATTGCGAATAATGCAAAATACTGGGCCACATGATAATTGAATTAAGGACATGTACGGGTTGGTATACTTTTTTTCCCCTCTATATCGAAGCATTATTGTTGATTTCTTTATTTGGTACCACAGTTTACCATCCTGGGTTCATTTCTTGGAACAATGCAATCACCTTCACTGCACTGTGCACATGTGTGTACATGTCTTGAAACCTTCTCTTACTCTCAGTGAATGCTGTTAACATCTTTAATATAGAAAATAAAATAATTAATATTAATTCAAACATAAAACAAAAACAAAAGACAGTGAATAAAATTTCTATTAACTAAACTTCATTATTTCTATATATATTTGGGGTGTGAATCTATTAAGGAAAACACATAGATTGATCATGAATGTGTATACACATAATTTATTCTTATATTTAAATTTGTTTGTTCAAATATTTAAACAATGATTTTAAAAAATGGAGTAAGATTTTCAAGCATTACTCAAATGGATATAAGATTTTTTTTCCCCCTCTCATCCGCTCAACCTAACTCAAAACCACAAAATGTTGGTGCAGGAAATGATATGAGAGTTATCCAAAGCCTTTTTGGAAAGTTCAAGGGCTCCACAACCACTCACTGAGCTTGAAGGTAAAAGTGGAATAATGCATATATACCAAATCTTACCTACAACCTAGTGTGCTACACAATTGTGTTTAAACTTTAAACCTAGATAAATAGAAAATGAAAAAGAGAGAAAGAAAGAAAGAAAGAAAGAAAAAGCTACCCAAATTCGCCACTCTTGTTTGTCTGGTTTGGTAAAGAAATTTTTTTTTTGTTGTCTATTTGGTAAAGAAATTAAAGTGCCGTCAAAATGGAATTCTGCCTAAGATGTCGTAGTAAAATACTTCGACAGAAAAAAAAAATACATACATGTTCATACGCTATACGTAGTTACGCACTCATAATAATCCTATAATGTGAGTTAATGTTACCTGTAAAAATGGATTTATACTCTATTTAAAATAGTCTAAAAATTTTATTACTTTGCTATAAATAATAAAATATAAACGTAGTTATTCATGAATGAAAATAATAGAATTGTCTTCTTTTTTTTTTTTTTTTCCAATTGAAAATTCTATCATCTTCTTCTTCTTTTAATTTCTCTAATTTCTTCCGTCTTCAATTCTCCTATTAGGAGTGCTAGCTGTAAGAAACCAGCTCAGTCCAAAAAAAAGTGCTCCAATTTGTGGTTCGTGTGGGGGCAGTCAAACAATTGGAAGGGAAAAAATAAAACAAAGATATTGGAAATGCAAATGAATTAAAAAAAAAAAAAAACTAATATCATCAAATGTGATTTGTTGTCATTTAATATTTTTTTGAAGCATGTTTTCTTTTCCGCTTAAAAGAAAGAAATTAAGATAATTGATTTCTAGCTTGTATTTTGTTTGACCGATGACTTTGGAGACTGTGAATTGTGATGTTAATAATTTAGTAGTAAAATTATGGTAGCATCTTTATTATTATAAAGTGTCTAAACATTTGAACAAAGCTTGGTTGGTTCCATACTTCCATTACATAAGATTCCTTGTTCCCTCCCCCATTCCTCATTTTGCGTACAAATAAATATATTCACGATTTTGTGTTCCCTCTTTGCGGCACCTTGAGTTATAAAAGAGTTCCCAAATAACTACATTTACACTTACAAACAACCATGCCGTGCCATCCATGGCAAACTACAACTAGAAAAACACCTTAAAAGCCACGAGAATTCCCTATTTTTTTTATTAATTAATTTATTTATTAATTTCCCAACATTATTTGTCTCTTCCACGTGCAAATTGCAAAAGGACCTTCTAACTTCAATGAAGTTAGTCCAAAATGCTAATTACTATTAATTAGTGATCTCAAATTATGTAAACTACAGCATCAACATTATTGGGTGGACACAACGCAATGGTTCCAATCGATAGTACAATGATAGTGCTACGAAATAACACGTTAGAAAGTTAATAATTAAGAATTAATCTACGTGTATTATTATATATCTCTGTATATATCATTTTTAGCACGGAAAAATATAAACATTAGTACAAAAAAATAAAATTTATGTGTTGATGTTTATATTTTTTCGTGCTAAAAATGGTATGTACGGAGGTGTACAATGGTACACGTAGCATTACTGAAATAATTAAATTACAATTTAAAATTAAAAATTAAAAATTATTATTAAAAAAATAAAATAAAAGTGATTATTCACAAAATATATGAGTTATCATCTATAATTTATCTATGATATATGTTGGTTCATATTAATGAGTAGTGTTAATTCCTTAGTTTTTTTTTTTCTAGTAAAATTTAGAATGTGGATAATTTTGAAATTTGAGATATAAAAATAACTAATAAATAATTCAATCATATATAAAAATAATTTAAATTATTTTTAATATATACAAATAATTAATTAAGTAGTTGGTTGGATAGGTGATAAAATCTCAAATTCAAATACTTTAGTTTTTACTTAACATATTATTAGAAACGTATCAAATTATCAATGGTTATATGATAATAGGTGTTCACCATTTTTAACTATTAATCTTAATCATAAAATATTTTATGATTTCAAATTAATTTATAATCAATTAAAAATATTGAAATATTTAATACTACTCTAGAATACTTGATATGTTTTTATGTTGCTATATTGTGCTAGCTTGCTGCTTTTACCCCCGGGGCCTGGCCTTAATGACGTCATCCAGGTATGCTAACATTATTGATGGGCCTTTGGACCTGTCGCTGTCAGATCCATAATTAGAAAAGCCCACTAGCCTCTCCAAGCACTCAACTCCACAAATTATTAATAACACTATCATCATCATTGTTACTGCTATATTTGTTGGTATATAAATAAATCACTAACTAAAAACTTTTATTCTACTACCATGAATGAATGAGTGATATTATTATTACTTAGTAACGAAAACAAAAACCTCTCCCTACGTTCCTTCACTCTCTTCATCCATCTCAAAGGTAGTATTCATGGAACCAAAAGAAGCCTTCATTAAAGGTAACATTCAAGTTACTTCAATTATTTTCTATGATCATATTATGCATATTATTATTAAACAAATTGCACATTATACAAATCATGCAGATGATGATATCTATAAGATATTTGTCATGCAAGAAGAAGTGTGCAGCAAAATCTCCATGGTGAGAAATGAAGACATCATCATTATTATTATTATGGGCACTGAATTTGGAGCACACAGCTATTCCCCTGCATCAGCAGCAGCAGAAGAAGCTTCATACTAATAAGCAACAGGGTGCTATCTTTCCTGAGCTTTTTAACACTATTCCCAATTTTTCTTGATTTTGATTTCAAACTATTTTCTTGACCTTGTAAGACCTTTTTCTTGACCTTGTAAGGCCTCAAACCCTGTGTCTTGTTCTTGTTTTTTCTTTCATGGAAGACACTATGTCAGAACTTATTGATATAGTGTTTAATCTCTTCCTTTCCCCATTGCCCCCTAACTCTTCTTCTCCTTCCTTGTCTATCCCTCCTGAGCTATAAAATTTTATTTGGCCTGCATTTGCAGCAATAATATAATACTATGTTATATAAAATGAACTAATAAAGTACTACCATATAGAGGTGTATTATGAATATTTATTTATTGTACTGTGTAGTGTATTTACGCTGCCACCATAATATACATAGTTTTTTTTTTATTATTATTATAAATGTGTTGTTGTGTTTAGACTTTAGATTTAGAAAGAGTATTAGAGTATACATATTTTTTGGCAGAGTTAATAAAATAAAATAAAGCATGCATTAATCACCTTGCTTTATTGACGAACAACATGATTAGAGTTATAGAACCCCATTCCAAATTTAGTAATGCATATTGCGACTCAAGCCATTATTTTAGTCTCTTATTAGAGAGATAGATCATAATATGATTAGGAGTTAATGGTTAAAATACTTGTAAAAAAATTATGAGTTAATTTGGTATTTGAAATATCTAACGTTTCAAATTGTTTATTGAAAGATATTATAATAGATCAATTGGTCAAATTTTTTTTGTTACATTATTATTATTATTATATCGATCATATCACGAAATAATTTCTATCACGTATCATATTTATCTTACCAAAAAGACCCATCTTAAAAATCAAATTAACACATATTATACAATTTTTTAAAGGTTATTTTGACTATTAATCCAATGTGATTATCTTAAAAAATATATATTTTTTAAGAGTATTTTGACTATTAATTTCATAAAATATAAGATAGTTTTTTTTTTCCCACTTTTATATGCCACTGGTTTATCTTAATCAACTCGATGGCAACTACTTTCTAATTTGCCAATGAGATAACTTCCAACAATGGTGCCTTTACATAAGTGACAGAATTCAAATACTTCGTTATTAAGTAAAATTTAAAATGGTTTTCGACTTTTTCATCCAATCTTCCTTTAAATATAATTATAAAAAAAGTTAAAAAAAATAAAAATGAAAAGAGGGGGGGAAGAGAAGATGGGGAGTAGGGGTGGACCACCATTTTTGCCTCTTTTTCTAGTTGTACGTTCTTAGTTTTACTTTAATGGAAAATGTTACATTCCCAAGTGTGCATAATCTTGGTATGTGAAAGTGGGAATTTTTATTTTTTTAAATAAAAGAAATGTGAAATTTACAAATATACGTGCGTTATAAATTTATCCTGTGATTACATATGTGTAAACGTTTTGCAATATTTCATTGAAAAAAAAAAATATTCCGGTACACGTATATATTTGTAAATTTTAAATATTTTTTATTTAATGTGAAAGTGTGATTCCATGGTAAGGACGAGCAATTTGGGACACAATACAACACATACACATGTGTGCATAGGAAATCATATTACACATTCAATATTCAATTTGCATTAGTAATGATAATCATTATAAATCAGATTCCCCATTTATGGCTAAAGTCTGCCCCAGTTACCATTCCTTTTTTTTTTTTAAAGACTACCATTCCTTGATTCATCAGAAAGATATTTACATAAATGAGAGTGCACGAGGTAGCATTAAGTTTTTAGATGATTTAATTTCAACCTATGCACCAAGAGTATATGTGCACCAGAAATATGAGATGAAAAGGTGTTTTTATAATTAAGTTTTTAAGAAGTTATTAGTTTTTTTATTAAAAATAATTAGAAAGAAATTTTATAAATTCAACACATAAAATTTTGAAAGAAAAAAAAACAAGTATATTATTAAAGAAACTATAATTTTCATTATTTACCTAAATTATTCATTTATTCTGCATCAAAAAAACTTTTCTTCTTCTTTTTTTTTTTTGGTCTTGAAAGAAAATTTTCAATAATGGTTAAAAAATCTGTTTTTTTTTTGGGTATTAATGTTAAAAAATGTGTTAACAAGAAAACAAGAAGCTCATAATCTAAGAACACACATGGGTTAAGATTTTTTTTAATTTTTTGGTAATGAATAGGTTCCAGAATGATATTAGGCTGGAACCCGCCAACCCAGGGCCCAACAAAAACTTTTCTCTACTCTTGAAAACCAGGTTTTTTCAAGACCAAAAAATCAAAACTTTTCTCTATGTATTTATTAATATTTTTAGTGCTTGTTGGTTGTTGCAGTATTATTAAAAATACAAACACATACATTCATTCATATATATGTCTGTAGCATGAATATCTCTCTAAAGAAATTGCTAACTCGTGTGTTGTCCCAATCATTCCATTTTAATAAGAATATCAAAATAATATATAGTTGACCCTACAAATGTTGTGCATAAATTATTATTATTATTCTTTTGAGCGTCAAGTGTTAACTTTGTTTAATTAAATGAGTGGTGAGTTAATTGAGGTTGAATCAAATCACATTAAAATGCTAGTTCTTTAATAAATAAATAAATAGAATAAATAATTAACATTGTACCCAAAATTTCACTGAGCTAATAAAAATATCCCAAAAAATACGAATGACAAATGAGCCGCAAATTTTTTTTAAAAAAAATGATAAAAGTAACTAGATATTCAATATATAATCTGAAATATAAAACTTTATAAAATTCAATTTCCTTCAAGTATTATTAGAAAAATAAGACCTTCTTGTCCTTAAAATTTATAAATTTTATGTGAAGTAATTTTTTTTAATAGTAAATGACCTTTTTTTGGAAAAATGGAAAAAAAAAAACTTGAAGATTGAATTTTGCTCTGATTTTTCGTGTGTACTTTTTAAATAAATAGTAGTTCAAATGTTGACACAAAAATCCAAGTCAAATACAAGAGTAGTTTGCTAATTTTTTTTTTATCGAAGGCAGTTATATTTTATTTTACTGAATAGGAAAAATGAATATATATGAATTGATGGGTCCAACTTGGACAACCAAAAGCAAGAGAATGTAAGATCTCTACAGAAATTAAAATGTAAATATCAAATAAACTTAGAGAGAAAACAAAGAAATGTGATATCTTTGAAACTAAAGGTTGATCTCAACGACGGAGGCAAAAATCATTTGGAGAAGATACGGCTTCGAAGATATGTTGGCGCAGTGGATATTTTTTTCCGTAGACCTTAGTACCCGTAAGATTATGTAGAAACCACAAAATCTCAATTCAAATTCTACCATCGAGATTGACTGTGATAAAACCATTCTCGGGAGAGTAGGATATACAAACCCTTTCAGTTTATAAAAAGTCAGGGGCCTCTCTAAACCCTAACAGCAAAATACTCTTATATCATTAAAGATAAGAGGAAAATCATTAGGTTGGCTCCAAATTATCTTGAAATCAACCTCCATGGTCCGAGATGTAAAGAATCTTCTAATAAGTCTATTCAACACAAATGTTCACTCCTTCTCTAATATCTTCTAAGTACTCCAAATGAACAAGAGAAATTCGAACACTAAAAAATCCTATTAGGGTACAAGAGAAAATTCTAATAGGGCACAAGAAAAAACTCTAGCAGAAGTATAAGAGAAAACCCTAATAGAGCACAATAAAAAATTTAGTAATTTGCTAAATTATTCATAAATTATTTGTATTTCGAATCTTTAAAGATTATTTTTGTTAGGAGACTGAACTTTTGAATATTATTTTGATAATTTACCCCAGTAAATAAATAAAATGGTACTGAGAAGGTTGGAAAGTACTGAATTAAAAAGGGAGAACAAATAGCATTTGTTTTCCTCAGTAACTAATTAAAAAGGATTATATCACCATTATTGACCGTCATTACATGTGGCATGGTTAATTAATAAGTGACCTAATAATTGAGAATTAGCTACGACTGAGAGAGATGCTTCAGGGGTCATTTTTTTAATAAAAAATTGTATGCTACACAAAATCATTATCAGTTATTAAAATAAGTTCTTATATATTTATATATAAATATTTAATTTATTTTTAATATGTATTTTATATTATAATAATTAATTTTAATAATTAATGTTATTGTATATCTAGTATAATTGTTATTAGGATTATAAAATTTATTTTTGAGACTTATAATACATTATTACTTTAAAAAAAAATAATAATTTCCGACATTTTCTCTTATTTAATTGTTTTAAATTTTTTAATTTCATGATAACCATACTTTATTCTTTAAGCTAGTTGCGTGTTTCAGCTTCCGTTCCTTCTTATAGGATATAGATTCGCGAACTTTAGATGGTTATAAGTTTGTCACATCTTCGTTTATGTGAAGATCGAAAACTTCTTTCTAATCAACGTTATTTTTCATAAAAACAATATATTTAAATAATATATAAATGATAATGCTATATACATCTTTTTGGATCCATTAAATTTAATTACATTATTTAATTTTATATTAAATATAAAATTAGTTTGATGTTATATAATATAAAAAATAATATTAAAATAATTTTTTAATTAATGTAAAATAAATAGTTTGATTAAACAAAATAAAGGTACAACTAAAATTATCGATATATAATTGTAATCATGTCCTATTTAGGAACCTAATTAATTAGGTGAGAATGAATCTCGACATATTCTATTTTTTAATTTTAGCTTGCTAGACTATTATATATTATGTAAACTCAGTACATTACACTTAAACAAAATGATTATTAATAATAACATATATAATATGTGTGGAATATACGTACCATATGGGTTTGATGGCCAATAATAATAATAATAATTCTGTGCCATGCATGTATTAATAATTGAAGGGGCAAAGAGTACTATATATGAGGACCCCCATAACCAATCTCTATATAGTCAAGAAAGAGAGGACCCCCATTCTACCACCCATGAACTTGTCAAATGTGAACAAACACCCCCTTTAACTCTTTTTAAAACAAATAACAATATGCCTTTTATATTTGTTTAGCATAACAAACTCAAGAACCTGGTGCAGGCTAGTGCCTTTAATTGAAAATTTAACGTTGAATGTTCAACTTTATACAATTAATGTGGCATTATTAACCACACCATGAAAATACTTAGATCAATAGTATATAGTTTGGGAAGAACCACTAAAATAGACCAAAAAAAAAAATTAGTTTGATTCCAAAGTTTACACTATATTATTCTAAGATTTGTCTAAAATATATTCTATGAATCAGCTGAAATATTTTTAACTGAATAGTTAAAATTTGTATAATAATAATAAATATAAAATATAAAAAATTAATAATTTATTTGAAAATATTTCATCTAATTATTATTGATCATTCTACCTACAGGATAAGTTACCATTTTCTTAATAAGGTAGTTAAAAAGAAAAAAAAAATTATCCGAATGAGAGAGAGGAAGCTAGGTGGAACTTTCTTTCTATTGTTGGGGAAAAAGTATAGCATGTGCTAAATTTGTCTTGTCTTTTGGTACACGAATAGCATTTGGGATTTGGCATTGAAGTTTGAGATAATCTAGTGCATGGGAAAAAGCAAACCTACCACTTAAACAGTCAACAAGCAAATTAAAATAAAATTCACCAAAGTAAAGTTATGTTTAGTCTTGGTTGGATATTAGATTATTAGGTGCTCCTACTAAATTTAATTAATTATTACCTAGATAATGCAGTTCCAGAGCACTCCTTTAATTATTTTTCTCATATTTTAAAATGCTAAAACTTGGTCAACTACTATATTGTTCTACTCGATAAACCTAATCGTATACATACATACATATTATAGCAGCTCATCATTCAACCTATCTTTTTTGGAACATCGATCGAGTTTATTAAAGATATGATAGTGTTATTATTACTTTGACTTAAAAATATCAATTCACACAAACACATAATATCGTAATCAAATTTATAGATATTCAGTTCACCTAAGAGATTATATGCGAATTGTGAATATATAGTGAACAAGCGTTGATTATTCTAACAGAAAATTGCATATATCATATGAAAAATAATTGATGTATAAATACTTTTAATTTGAGTGATTTTTATTGAATTAAAACTCACAGAAGGGTTAACATCACTTGTAATATAAAGTGTGACCACAAACAGCAAAGCTTGATCTTGAGATGTTCATTTTGTGGGAATTAATTAAAAGTATCGTATAACCAATTTAGGTTGGTCTAGTCTAATGATCAATTCACTAGTCCGCTTAAATAAATATTGGAGTTCAAAATTCGACTCGCCAAAAACATAAGGGCCTTCAAGCCAAGCCTGCTCCCAAACATATCAAACTATCCATCGGGAGAGGTACAATAATTACAAGAACGCTGAAAATCCCTTAGGTACAATGAAAGAGAAGGATACCGAGCAAAGTGTTGGAGAGTTGGCCCTTGGGATAGAATCTCTAAAGCAAGCTCTTCTCTGCCATTTGGATCGGAGAATTTATTTAGGAAATCGGGTTCTAAATTTCCAGAAACCACACGATTATATAGCCAAAGGAAATACGCCGCACCTAAAATCATCCCAAGCGCTGCTAATGTGGCTACTAATTTATTTTTTTGGAAAGCTCCTACTGAGATGGGAAATTCCCCGATAAAGCTGCTAGTACCAGGTGAACTCATATTGGCCAAAGTGGAAGAGAAGGAAATGGTAGAGAGTTTGTGTATGTAGTAACCTATTAGCCAGCAGCAGATATTTAAATAAAACTCAAATTCGCAGCGAATTAGTTATTAACCTGCCGAATTGGAGAATAGTGGAAAAAAAAAATAAAAGCCGCCTATGCTTCGGTGTATGTGTGGAAAAAAAATTTTGAATAAATAAAATTAAATTAATATTTTCAAAAAATACATTTCTAGACATATTTATCAAAATATGTTATATTAGTAGTACCGATCCAGATCGATATTGGGTTATTTTCAATATCGATCCGGTCGGGACCGGTACTGGGTCAATTTTTTTTTAAAATAAAATACACCAGTATCGGTCCATAGACCGGTATTGGGTTAATATCAATACTGGTCCATGATGAATCGGTACTGGTTCAAAATTTAATTAAAACAATAATGACGTTTTTAATGACGTTTTAAAACAATAATTATTACTTTCCTAATACCACTCTCTTTCTCTTTAAAAAAATTAATGACATTTTAAAACAGTAATGATTACTTTCTCAATACCACTCTCTTTCTTTTTTTAAAAAAAAAATAATGACGTTTTAAAACAGTAATTATTACTTTTCTAATACCACTCTCTTTCTTTTTTAAAAAAGAAATTAATGACGTTTTAAAACAGTAATAATTACTTTCCCAATATCATTCTCTTTCTTTTTAAAAAAAATTAATGACATTTTAAAACAGTAATGATTACTTTCCTAATATCACTTTCTTTCTTTTTTAAAAAAAATTAATGACATTTTAAAACAATAATGATTAATTTTTGAAGCTAATTAGTTATTATTTGATTATACTTTGATTTTATTTAGATAATTAATTATCCACAATCCTACTTTGATTGATGTAACCTTATTCTTTAATTTGCACTGATTTTATTTATATATCTCTTTTTAATCGGGTATTTTTTTAAAAAAATAATATTATAATATAGGTGGCAATATTTGGATGATCGAAAAATTTAAAGTTAAAATTTTGTTAAATGTTAAAAAAGATAATAAATAATTCTATTATTTACATACTCTTCTAATAAACATTAAATTGAATAAATAACTCATACTTTTACAAAAAGAATAAAATTTGAAAACTAAACCTATTAATTTTTTTTAAAAGAGAAAAATAGTGGTATTGAGAAAGTAATCATTACTATTTTAAAACGTCATTAATTTTTAAAAGAGAAAGAGAGTAGTATTAAAAAAATAATCATTAGTGCTTTAAAATGTCATTAAAAACGTCATTATTATTTTTTTAAAATTTTGAACCAATATCGATCCGGATCGGTATTGAAAATAATTCAATACTGATCTGAACCGGTACTACTAATATAACATATTTTGGTAAATATGTCCAGAAATATATATTTTGATAAATATCAATTTAATTTTATTTATTTAAAAAATTTAATCGTGTATGTGTACATGCAATCTTTTCTTCTCTTTCAAAATTCATATCAATGCAAAAAATAAAATCCCTCTTTGTATAGTTGTAGAATTAATTCACTGTTTCTTTGTTTCTTTTCATTAATCAACTTCATACTTATACTTTCATTTTACTTTCTTTCTCTAATTAAATATTCACACATTATCATAAAATTATTTATTAAAAAAAAGTGATTATTTTATATTTATTAATTTAACAAATAAAAAATTTTACTACTATTTTAATAATTTTAATCTGTCTAATAAACCCTTGTTATTTATTTTGGCAAAAGAAAATGCCAATTGCCAAGTTGTGAAAGCAAAATAAAGTAGGAGTATGTAAGAAAGGAATAAAGACATGCTAATGCGGAATTAAAGAGAAAATTGGCGGTAAATGTTGAAGATAAAAAAGGAAGACTTGTGATACAGACAGATAAATGCCAATTTAATTGAAGAAGCAACTCAGAGTCAACAACAGAGCGAAGAAAGTCAACTTTCTAGTTTCTATTGAGAATTTTCTAATCGTACTTTCACGATAATAAAAGCAACTTTTCCTCGATAGACGTCTATGCTTTTTTTTGGAAAGTGAGTTGGGTTTTATTATTATTTTTACATTTACTTTTATTTATTTAGAAATGCAAAATGTTAATATATATTAATTAAAAAACAATTAATCATCTAGATTTTATTTTTATGATTTAATTTGTGAAATTATTATTTTATAAATTCTAAGTAATTGATATTGTTTTTCGCTATTTTTGCCTTATATTAAAACTAACGGTAACTAACTCTTCTCTCCTTTATACTAAAAATGTATTTTTCGTCAATATATAAAAATAATAAAAAAATAAAGATATTGTTATTAATATTTAATACGTGTTTGAAAGTCACATCTTAAAATTATAATAAAAGAAAAATATTTTATTAAATTTTTTAAAATTAAAATTTTTGATTTTAATGTATTAAATATATAAAAAAATTTAAAAATTCTATTATTAGACTATTTTACCATGAAAAATAGACAAATTCAATAAATAAAGGTCATAAGAATTTGAATTATTATTTAAAAAATTAAAAAGAGCAATGTTTTTTTTAACAATACTAGGTAATTAATAAAAATTCAGTCAATATTATCCAACAACTTAAATTGGATGTTCTATTTTTTAAATTTCAAATGTTCTGTTTTTAAGAAATTATAAAGTTGACTAATAGTTAATTAGTTATAAATTAAAAAGTTGACTAATAGTTAATTAAATTGTTTTAGATTTCGAATATTCTATAACTTTTATGATGAATGTTCTATAAAAAAAAATTATGAATGTTTTATTTTTTTATTGATTTCTTGATTAAAACATTATTAATAATCTATACCTTTCAATTTTTTTTTATAGAATAAGAATTGATTTTTCTTTTTCTTTTTTTAAAAATTTTAAGATGTATAAATACCCCATTATTGTAACTCTCAATTCCCTACATACACCTTTCCCTTCATCTCTCTCTTTCACATCCTGTACTCTCTCTCTCTCTCTCTGAGTTTTCAAACACCTTTTGCTGTGTGTGTATCCGATCCTTAAGACTGTGATCTCGAGTAGAAAATCAAAGTAAAAAAAATGGTGCTGGCATCCCCAAAGCCAATAAGGAACAGCGATGGGATTCTATCATCCACCACCATTGAGCTTCCGGTGGTGGACCTTAATAATAACAAGGGAGAAGATAGGTCGGTGCTGTCAAAGCTCATAGTGAAAGCATGTGAAGACTTTGGTTTCTTCAAGGTCATCAACCATGGGGTCAATCAAGAAACCATAGCAAGGATAGAAGAAGCAGCCTTGGGTTTCTTTGGCAAACCAATGAGCCACAAGAAAATGGCTGCACCTGTTTATGGTTGCAAGAACATAGGCTTCAATGGTGACATGGGTGAGGTCGAGTACCTTCTCCTCAATAATAACTCCTCCTCCATTGCTCATCACATATCCAATGACCCTTCTAACTTCAGGTACATACTTTGCTATTATACTACAGTAACATTAGGTTTGTATCTATTTTGCCTCCTCAGTTTCAATTAAGTTATTTATTTTATGTCTATGTTAATATGAAATAAAAGCTTATTTTGATAATATTTTTTATTATTTAATATTAAAATAATTTTTTATTTAATATAAAAATAAATAATTTAATTAAATTTAAGTTATTAAAATAAATATACACATAATATTACTGTTATTACAATAAGCTGTACTAAATTTACACACTTAAAAAATTAATCATTTATAGAAAATTTATATTTAAATATAAAATATACATTAAAATAATTTAATAAGTAATTTTTGTTATAATTATTATGAGAAAAAATCAGAATATTAATTGTTGTGACGACATTAGTTAAAATAAATAAATGTATATATACATTTAATTTTTTTATTATCCGTAATGACTATGGTCATATATGTACATATAAACAATGAGCAAGGAATGAGGTATTATAAGGTATTTTATTTTTTATTATTTTCTTTTGGAGTTCCGGGGGGTATTATAAGGGTTTGACGTGGTAATGCATTGCACATATACGAATGAATACGATATTCCTATTTGTTTTCTTTTATATGTTATGGACCATGCTAGGTTATAGCTAGTAAGTTATTGCCAGCATATATACCCGGGTGACAATATGTTAGTTCAATGAATAATAATTTTAATAATTATTATTGATTATATATATTAATTATTTTGAGCTATATATATATCTACCTTCTCATCGTGAGTTGTATCTGACCAACAAAGGGGGGAGAGATAGTGACACTTCAGGTTGGATTTTTTATTTTTATTGTTTTTGGTAAGTGACATACAACCGCAGCAGCAACTGCTCTCTTAAACAATGACATATATAATTCCATGGGTCCATCTCATCACTTTAATTTCAAACGAAACTCACCAATATTTATTCAATTATCTAACTATTTTTACATAAAAATATTTTACATGAATATATATTTTTTTTCAAAAAAAAAATTTAAGCCATTTAAGTGAAAATTTTCATTAGTCCTTATTCACATTATCGTGCTAGAAATTCTCATCAATTAGTAGTATAATCTTTATTTTTCTTTTTTTTCCTTTTTAAATTCTCATCATCACTGCTTTTTGTTTGTTTATTTATTTATTTATTAGCATACGATTAAAATTGTGTTATAATTAATATCCCTGCAAGTTGTTTGATTATATATAAGTACTAAGGTTTTGTATGTTATTTGAGCATAATTGTAAGATGTAAGTATAGAAATGGAAGGAACACTAGTGTTGGGAATGCACGTGACATTCTAAAGCATTTGACGTAGCACATGGGAGTTGCATTGAATGGTTTAAAATGTAGTCCTAGGAGGTGGGATAATAGCATGTCAGAATTCAGATACACATGCACTTTACCTCTTCTCTTCAAAGTTCTAGTAGTCATGTCAATGCTCTCATAAGTCATAAGTCAGACCTATAGCTTTGAGTTGATTCTTATAGATAATGTTTGATTCAAAGTAACACAAAATATATATATATATATATATATATATATATATATATATATATATATATATATATATATATATATAT
>JASCZI010090726.1:9454-27224 GCA_036250425.1 Stylosanthes scabra
ATATTTTGATAAGTCAATATAAATGATTTGTTATTACTTATTAGTCATATAAGGCTGTGTAATTAGTCCCATCCTTTTTTTAAAAAAAAACTATTTTGAATACATATATGAGCTCAACTGGCTCCATAAGCTGGCCCAATAAGCCAATCCATCGGTTTTGCCTCAACTATGCATCTTACCTCACCTAACGAGTCCGAATAACAACGAGTCATCTTTACAATTCTCTAATAGGTCACCTCCCCAAGAGTGATCCCTACAATACTTGATCACAAAAGAAAAAATTCCAATCAATCACAACCACCCAATTAATTTAACTAATATATCAACGTCTGGGAATATTGGAATATCTTAGTTCTAATAAAGTGGAATGAAACTTCTGAAAACTTTTCAATAAAATAATAAAAACAAACCAAACCATTCGCAATGCCTTCTAAGGGTGCGTTTGTTTTAATGGACTGGGACCGAGACTCAATATCTTGTTTGTTAGTTGGAGACTGGAACTCAAATTTCAGTCTCAGTCTCCAAAATTCTAGTATTTTCAGTACCTCCAAATTAAAGGAACTGAGAGACTGAGAATTGGGACTAAAACTTTAATAATATTTTTTTACTCAAATCCCTCAATCAACATTATATTTTCCAATACTAACATTTATTTCTGCTCCATCAACTTAGTTTAATCTCTATTTCTAAGTCTCTATCTCTAATTAATTTTAAAGTCTCTATCTCTAATTAATTTTAAACCAAACACAATATACAAACTTATTTCAATTTCAGTTTCTCAATCTCAGTCCCCCAATTTTAATCTTTCAGTCTCAGTTTCTCTTTCAAACGCACCCTAATAGATTCCCTGTAAAAATTAAAAACTATGTACCAAAAAGAGTTACCGTGTAAATAACTAAAAATAACAAAGAAAGCCCCAACACTTCGTGAAAGCGATACCCTGTGAAGGATCAGAAAAACAGTGGCCCAAAAACAGAGATAATATTTTAGTGAGAAATAAAAAAATCATAATACCAAAAAAAAAATTCATAAGAGGGCTCCCTTTTTCCCCCTTTTTTATTTAGGGTGGAGTAGGTTTTGAAACCCGACATGCAGACAATGATGCAATTTCCCACACCATAGAGCACTCACACAAGTAACTAATCCACTCATTAAACTCCATAACAATTAATTAATGTGTCTTAATTATTTTTTAATGCTCTCATGTGTACTTATGTATAGGTATAAATACAGGAACAAGCATTCTAATGTTAACATAAAAAAACAAGCTGCATATATATAACTACAGAACTAGCTTTTATACATAACTACCTTTGAAAATGGAATCAAATAAAGAACACGTGTACGAGGTAGCTACAACAGCTGAAAAAACAAAAGCAAAGGAAAGTAGTGGCAAAGGGAAACGTGTTAGATGGGGTATTCCTATTTCCAAAAGTCAATCTTCTTCATCATCATCATCACCAAGACCACGAGCAGCAAGGTGGAGAAAAGGCGTGGCCATAACAGATTTTGTGTTAAGACTTGGTGTCATAGGAGCTGGTATAAGTGCCGCGTATCTGATGGGACACAATGAAGAGGTTCTTCCATTTTACACACAGTTCCTCCAGTTCCATGCTCAGTGGGCTTTCTTTCCAATGTACCAGTATGTATTCTTTCTTTCATCTTCATTAAGTGACTACACATACGTTTGAATTCTAAGGATGTGCCTTTAACAAAATGTTTTCCAATAAATAACAATGCATGGGCACTATAACATACTTACATGAATTCATCATTTAGGCAGCGTACTGCGTACCAATTCGCACGTATCGCGTATCGAATTTACCGCGTACTGTATATTATATGTATATTTTTCAAGTAAAATATTTTATACACGGCGTACCGAGTACTCGTTCTCGTACCAGAACGTATTATGTTCCATGTAACTATGCTACAAATTATATACTCTTTTTTCTTATTACATAATCACTATGTATTTGTGTATACTTTCAATATATATTTTATGAGTAATGTTATGGAGCCGAGCCCATAGGGAGCCCATAAGTATAATTAAGGAAATAATTAATGATAAAAGAGGAAAGAAAAAAGAAAAAAAATTGATATTGACTCTCTTGGTCTCCTTAACGTTGGCTCCCAAGACTTTCTTATATTTTATAACTATGTGACTGAGTTTGATATATACGTGCAGGTTCCTTGTGATAGCAACTGGGGTGGTGAGTGGATACGCTGGCCTTTGCCTTCCGTACTCATATGTCTGCATTGTTAGACCATATGCTTTGGGACCAAGGCTTCTACTTATCATCCTTGATATAGTAAGCTCACCCTTCAAACATGCCTAGCTAGTAGCATTCTTTCTGTTCCATTATAATGATATATGTTTATGCGAGCTTCTTTGATGGTGAAAGTATAATCTGATTCATGATGGATAAAATAACTATCCACCATATAAAAAATTTTACGCTTTATTGGAAAGAAAAATTAATAATAAAAATTGAATATGAACCAGACATTAATAATATTCTATCTAAATTCATCATAAACCCGGTTTATAATAAACATTTTCATGTCTATGTATGTCGGATCAATTAATAGTATTTATATTCATATTAAAATAACTCTTTTGTTTTTAAGATAACTTATTTTTTGGGTCACTGCAAAATTTGCAGTCAACAAAAGAAAAATAGTATCCAAATAATTAAGAGGATAACTTTTTAGATTTATTAAAAAAATTAGTTTCTAACAAAATAAATAGATGAATTAATGTTTTATATTTATATTTTAGGTAATTTAATCATTCAACCATATAATATATTCCAGAAATATTAAGAACTAATTTATCAATTAGAAAAAAAATCGAAAATTATTTTTTTTATCTGAGAATAATTTCTATATTATTTTTTAAAAAATTAAAAGTTGAATGCCAGATTTTTTTAACATGAAACTGATTTATCCGAACCGAAACTTGTTTGAAGTCAAATTGGGATATGATTCTTTTTAACCTAAACATATTATAGGGGTTTTATATATTTGAAATTATTTTAAGTGTATGTAACCTATTTTGCTCGATTAAATTAGATTTAATTATTTATTTTTATAGTAAATAGAAATTAATATCAAAATCAAAGTTTTTTTATATTATTTTTTATATCAAAATAATTTTTTATTTAAATTAAATGATTTAATTAAATAAAATATCTGTACACTTATATTTTATTATTACTTTTTGGAAAATTTATCGAGACTATGTTTCTGTACATTGAATGAGTACCATAAGTGGGTGTATTCTCTTCCCTTATTTTTTTGTCTATATACTTGCCTAGCCTCAACAGGTTTAAGCATTTATTATATAATCTTTTTATCAACAGTATAATTGAAAGAAATTGGAAATGATAAGTATGAGTGAATTTGGAACTACTTAATTCTCAGGTGATGATGGGTCTAATTACAACAGCTTCTGCGGCTGCCGGCGCCATAGTGTACTTATCTCATAATGGGAGTGAGCATGCAAATTGGATACAAATATGTCAATCTTATGCCAACTTCTGCCAAACTGCTAGTGAGTCTGTGGTGCTTTCCTTTGTTGCTGCATTTTTCTTCATGTGTTTGTTGCCACTCTCTGCTTTAGCTCTTAAGAGGAACTGATCACAAGTCTAATGTTCTTGCATGATGATGCTGATTGTGTCGCTGAGTGTTAATCGAAGTTATTAATTCCTTGTAATTAAGCTATCACAAAGTGAGAGATGTGTATAAATCAAATCTATGTTTGTGTGTAAAAGAATAATAATACTAAATTACTAATAAAGTGTGAGCATTTAATGAGTTCCTCACTTTATGTCGCTTTGTACATGTTTACTCAAGCTTGTCTCGAATTTTTTATTTTAATAAATATTAAAAAAAACATATTTATAAAAATATACCTTTTAGGAAAAGGTTAAAAAAATGCACTACTATTACATATCTCGTTGTCAAGTTTGATAATGTTGAGACTTTTAAAAAGCTGCTGAGCTTTTTGGGCTCTCAAAAAGTAGTTTTTGGAGAGCCATCGGATAGTGATTTAATAAAATATCTCAAAATTAGTTCTTAATAAGTATGAGCCACATATATAATGTTTGGTAAAAATGAATTTTTATTAAAATTTACGATGTGCTTTTTGAGAAGTTAGAGCCAACTCTGAAAAGCTACTCAACAAGTGCTCTCAAAAACACTCTTGTCTCTCAAAAGCCAAAAGCAAAAGCTCATTGACTTTTTGAGTTACTAAACACAAAAATGTGACTCCTGCTTTATCAAACTCACTCTACATATATCTTGTCGCCAGAGGCCACATCCTGCAGGGTGATAGTGACTTCACCACACGGCATGTGGAAGCTATGCGTCTCAGGCCGCCATCTCTCCATAAATGCTGAGAGCAGTGTCAGGTCAAAGAGGAACTCCGTCAACATCACAGCTTGCCTGAAACTGGTATCCCGAAAGTAGGGCATTAAAATCTCATGAAGTGGCATCACATAGCTGTTCCGCCGAGCGTGTAGGATCCTAGGCGGCTGAATTGATCAAAAAAAATTACTTCACATTAAAATTTTAAATATAAAAAATAGCACATACTCATCAATTAATAAAAATTACGTCCTAAAAAAAGTTATTAGTTAATTAACCGTAATATTTAATAATTTGTTACCTAATAAATTAAATCATATTTACTTATTAAACGATAACATAAAATGAACATTGACATAATCAAGTAACACTAAATAAAAAATAATAATGAAGAATGTTTTCAAATAATAAATTAAAGGGTCTTTAATCGTACTAACCCTAACCGTCCTATTAACAATTAAATTATGAACATAACCATAGCAAGCTCCAAAGAAATCATCACTAACCTCGAGTCTAGTCGTAATGTGCCAGCTTTCGTCATTCTTCCTGTTGATATCTCTAGAGTGCACTGCTCTAACAAAAACAATAGGCTGGTGCAGAGGAGCAGCTTCGGGAATCTTAGCCATCGCAACTATGAGAAGTAAATTCTTATTAATTCCATTCAATTACATTATTTATAGGAAATTCAACTACAAATGAGAAGTACCTAGTTGGGCTACCAAACCCACTTAGGGTGCTTTGCGTAATACTGTGACTCTCAAAAAGTGGTGAATCCTTTGTGCTCTAAAAAAGTAGCTAAACAGAGAGTCACATGATGACCGTTTGGTAAAATAACTCAAAATTGCTCTTAATAAGCAGAAGTCACACATTTCGCGTTTGGTAAATTTATTTGATAGTTGCTCTCAAAGTAATAAATTCCTATCACGACCTTTTTGTTAGTATGTGATGCATTAATATAAAATTAAATATAATTAATTGATGTTAAAATTGATTTTTTTATTAAAATATAAGGTTAATTCATCATTTTACTTTTCGAGGAATCAGAGCAAGCTTTGAAAAGCTATTCTTGAGGGGCTCTCAAAAGCGCCCCGGCTCTCAAAAGCTGGGAGCAAAAGCTCTGGCTTTTTGAGTTACCAAATACAAAAAGATGGCTCCTGCTTTTTGAAAGCAGGAGCACTTGACCGAAAAACTTTACCAAACCCACTCATCCGGCTTGGTTTGTTAAAGCTTTTTGGAAAGAGTTTAATTTTGATGCACTGACAGTGTAAAGAGTTCTCTTTATACGGTCATCCAATTAGATTTATGTATTTATTTGACTTTAGAAGTAGTGAGTTTGAAAATTAATTACTCTTGATGATGTGGTAACATTTGATTGGATCTATGTGTAAAACTCTTTTACACTGACGGTGCATGAAAATTAAATTCTTTTGGAAATGTGCTAGAACTTTTCAAAAGCAAAAAGCACCTCATTTTGCGTTTGGTAAATAAAAAAGAGGATGTGTTTGTGTTTGCAATTTTTTAAAGTTTGTGGTATTTTTGATAGCACCTAAGGATAAGTTTTTTAAAGATAATATGTGCTTATTAAAATTAAAAAATCTAATATAATCTCATTTACTAATAAATATCTACATTTATTATTACATATATATATGTATTATGATTTTTTTTAAATTTTAAAAGCCACTTTACTAAATACAATTATTATTATTTGTGCTTATTAAAAGATATTTTTTATTTGATTTTATCAAACACGATACTACGACTTTTAAAAGTTTTCTTTTAAAAGACAATTGAACAAAATCGAAATACAAGAGTGAAAAAGGGGGGCAATTATCTATAGAATTTCATAGAAATCATTTAAAGATCAACTGAATTAATAAGATTTTCAACTAATATTGAAAAATTTGTACTACCTTAGTTTTCAATACTCTTTTGACAACACTATAGATATTAAATGAAAAGAAACTAATATAGTGTAATTTTTCTAATGAATGATATTAGTATAATTAGAATGTGACGGCCTATTTAGTATATAATTATGCTCATATTATGTAGTCTATAGGAGCCAATAAATCTATTGTATATCCACAAAAAAAAATTGAATTAGGGCAATTTTTTTTTATTGATTCCTTAATTCACTACCTAATAAGGCTCCAATAATTTTCTTTTACGATAACTCATTATTCATTAATTTGAGGAAGGGATAAGTACTTTTTTTGCCATAAAAATTTAGTGTGAAAATTAATTTTATTATAATCCTTTTTTCTTTCTCAAAATTGTCATAAAAGTTTCCATTTCATTTTAAAAACACCAAAATTAAATTTTCTTGATGAAAATACCTCTTCCCTTCATGACAGCACCAAATCCCTAGTATCCTCTCACCTTCCTCCCCACCCACAACACTAAATCCCTAATCGCCTATAATCTTCTCACACGCCACTTCCGCCTTCTCCCTCACCTCGGCTCAGCCTGGTCCCGTCACGGCTCCGTCCTTGTCGACTCCTACAATCACGTTATTGTCCTCACCGAACTCGTCGCTCTTTATTTCTCTTGCAATAACAGCCGCCACCAGTGGATGAAATTCTCTTCCATCTTTCGGCGAAGCCTTGGAGTCCAGTTGATATATTCAAGAGGGCCGAGACTGGTTAGAGACAGCGGCGGCGATGGAGGTTGCGCGACGGTGCCGATGGTTCGTGGTTCAGGGATATGGATCAATAACAGGTCTACAGGTTCTGATGCTGCTAGAAAACATGTAAGTGCGGCAAAAAATCATAGCAAGAGTTCGACAAAAGACATACGACAATGCAAGTGTTCTCCCAAAATAAAATTAAGTTCGCAAGTAACTTAAGGCAAAACTAAAAACAAACAGTAAACCGAAGTGCTTCAACTAGGTGGACTTTGAGGAAGATCAGATGTTGACGGAGGGACTTCTGGTGAATTCTTTGACAGGGGCATGTCCTCGGAAGTAGGAACAGCATTGGACCCAGGGATGATGACCGAGATCGGCTCCGGAGTGACCTCCTCTTCGTCGACATCGACATGCTCCTCGACGTCGGCAGGTGGCTCAGGTGGAACCACGATCCCATCAATGATCTTATGATCAGGACCGATTTGGTTCACGTCAAACTCGGGAATAAGAACCCGAATTTGACTCTTCAAGTTTTCGGCAACTTCCTCAGCCAGAATCATTGCGTCACTAGAGAACTTGTGACACATGTCTTCCGCAGCTTGCAATTCCCCCTCAAGCCTCTTCTGATCTTCAACCTTCAGCCTGTATTCGGCGTAAAGCCTCCTACACTTCTCGTCTAATTCCGACTTCTCCTTCTCAACCTTCTTCAGTGACTCCCGTACATCCTTTAGATCTTGAGATTCGAGAGCCAATTGTGCTTCCAACTTGGTTACCTTGGACGACAGCTCAGACCTCTCCCCCTCGATCACGCGTTTTTCAGCCTTAACTACTTTCACGTGATTGCGAAGCTTCTCCACCTCGCCTTCGGGAACAATTATACAACCTTTCATCCTATTTTGAGCAGCTTGGCATATGGTTGCAGCCTTAATACTACTCCGAGTTACGGCTTCCAGGTTCTTCACAAAGTTGGCTCCGTCCATAGGAATCCGATTGTTTTCACCGAGAAGATATTCTTGAGCAAACCCGGAGTGGTCAAACTCCTTACTGTTGATGTGGTCATACTTGGGCTCGGGAGCTTTCCGTTTCCGAGATTGAGGAGGTTCTTTCTGGGTCTTGTCGACCTCCTATGCACTTTGAATAGAAGGAGAATGAGTTGCACTGGCGATCTTCGCAGAGCTCGAATTGGGTATAGCGGTCGAAGTCGGGATGCTTTGGTCGGATGAAGTCGGTTTACTCGATCCACTGCCAGTACCGACTATGTTTGTCGACTTCTTCGACTTGTTCAACAAGTGAGCCTTGAACTTATCATACACGCTCGACTTGCCAGACATAACTCCTGCAACAAAAACAATCAAGAAACGACATGTTAGCTACAGACACCAATGAGTAAAAGCTTAAGAAGAAACGAACATGAAATAAACCTACCTAGAATATCCTTTTGGATAAACTCGGACGACTGAGTAAGTAGTTTCCGAGTTTTGAGATGGGGTTTCTTTCCCCAACAATCGCTTAAGACGTCGATGAAAAGCTGCTCAGATTTGCTCAAGTCCTCACGATTGACTTGTGGGCTTACCCAAGACTCATTCCAACTCAAAGGAAATCGGTAATTACCCTCCTCGTCTATCCAAAAGGGGTTTGTCCCAGGTTGGGGAACGACTTTAAAAAAGAGACACTTGAAGTCCCTCACTGACTCTTCAAGCATCTCGAAGACCTTCATATTCTGATTAGCTCGGAAAGATAGCCATTTCTGCTTTTCCTTGCTAAAGGGCTTGGTTAGCTTGAACAGGTGGTGAAAAACCCCTAAAGAGGTAGGGAAGCCGAACTCATGACATATGACCTCGAATCCCCTAATAAATCCCCACGAATTAGGATGGATTTGGGATGGAGCTATCCCACACCCCTTCAAGACTTCCACCTCGAACTCGGTAAAAAGAAGGCGAATTCCTACTTTAGTGAAAATAGCCTCATACACGAAGATACAACTATCATTCTCAACATCGACATAATAAACTCGGTCCTCAGAATCAGGAGCAATAACTTGATACCCACCCTCACCTACACTACCCACGCATGAGCTATAATGCTCGTTGAAGGACTCGACAAACTCCTCGTCAACAACCGACTTAGCACCTAACACATCTAAATCTACCCACCCACAACTCTCAGGAATAACTCGAGGCAACACACGGATAAATTTCCTTGCCATGATAGCAACTATAGATAAAGCCTACAAAATAGCCAAAGGGGAGGCATGTTGGTAAAAAAAAAAAAAAAAGAAGCAAGCAACAGCAATCACAACGAAAACAATGCCCACAACAACACACAAACATGTTCTTCCAACAGGTTTTCAAATATGAACCTACCCACATTATATGAAATACCAACAATCCAGAAACAGAGGGTAATTGCAGGTAATAATAATAAAAAAAAAAGAGAAGAAGAAAAGGGGAAATTCACAGCAACAGCAAGGATTTTCTTCATACACCCCTCAGACTCCCCCAACAGATGAAAATGAACAAATGAATGCAAAAATCACAACAAGGAGAGCAAACGGCAACCATGCATATATACCAATATACGAAGGAAAGAAAAGGAAAAGGCGATCGGAAGAATGAAAGAACGGCAACTAGTAACAGCCATCAATTAGAAACAATAAAAAATACACAGTGGGAGACGGTACCAACCTGGAACAAAGAGGCAACGCAGGGGCAGAATCGGTGGAGCTTCGGCGTGTCGAAGAAAGGGCACGGATGGATGAAGAAAGGAAGATGTAACGGAAGATGACACGGTTGAAGCAGAGAGTGAAGGGGGCAGTGGAAGAACAAACGTTTGAAGGAGAAAGAGAGAGAGGAGGAAACGGAAGAGTGGAAGAGAGAGAAGCTAAGAAATAAATTGTGTTTTACTTTTTGGAGAAGAACGGAAAAAGTAAATGAAGCACGAGGGTCGAGAAAAAGGAAGGTTCTAGCCTTTTAAGTGAGCTGAAAAGACTATTAGGGTTGTTTTTAAAATTTGAAATTTGAAGGGGTTAAAAACGGAAATTTAAAAGCCCCTTCTTTTTCGTGATTCGGTGTTATCTAGAAATAGTTTAGGATGAGAAGACAAAGCAAGCCACTGAGTTGCAAGTACGAGGTCTGAGATTAGTTCGGTTGCCACACAAAGTTTCGACGCCGATTTGTGCGGGATCCACTTGAAGATGTTCGAATTCGACAAAGAACGACAATTTCGAACAGGGGTACTGTTCATACCAGCCCAAGTGGCCCATTAACTTGGGCCCAACCCGCTATGACGACTTCCGACCTCCAAGCTGCTAAGCGCACTGCTCGTATTACAACTTGGTGCAATCCGACCTGCACCTGCTGTGCCGACTTGGGGCAACACCGAGGAGAACTGCAGTAGCAGAAGGGCAGTTAGAACCGATCGTGGGAGATCCTCACGTCTTGGTGATAACTTCCCCATTACCCACAATTACCTTCGGAAACCGCAAGCAAGAGACGACTATAAATATGATCAACATATCAGATCATAAGGTATCAAACACTTACCCAATTTCTATAACTTACCACCTGCTAAAACTCTTGCTGACTTAGACATCGGAGTGCCTTGCAAGTACACCCCCCAACCCGTTCCAGCAGAGGCTCACGGAGGCTGCACTTTGGGCTCATCGAGAAGCAGGCTTTTGAGTTCCTCACGTAACAATTACCATGTAATATTTAAGTCTCAAAAATTTGTACTAAATAATATATGTTCATGCATAGCACCTAGAGCACCGGATTTTGAAGAATTTCATAATTTAAAATTCATAACATTGAAAATCATATACTTTTGTTATATACTTAATATTATTTTTTATTGCATGAACATATAATATGTAGTGTATTTATTGGTAATTAATTTATGTATAATATAAAAATAAAATTAGTAGTAAGTACATAACAAAAAATATATGAATTTTAATGTTATAGATTTCAAATTATAAATTTTTTCAAGATCCAGTGGCTCTAGGTGCATTTGGCATATGTATGGACATAAAATATTTTATACAAAAAATCAGAAACTTAAATATTGCATGCACATATAATATGCAATGTATTTATTAGTAGTTGGTTAATGTATAATATAAGAATTAAAAATAGTAGTAGGTATAACAAAAAATATAATTTTCATGTCATGAATTATCTTATATTTATTGGTTAGGCCAAAAGTAAATAGCTTCTAATCAAAATCTTACACTATTTTATCATTATTTTTATCAGTAAATATCTTCTAATCAACCCAATATAAAAAATGAAATTTCAATATAATCCCTGCTCCGGTAATAATTACTTGAACATTTCAATTTAGAAAAGGTTTAGGAGTTATGAGTAACCGTAGATTAAATTAATTTTTTTAATATAACTTTTTATTTATTCACTATTTCTTAATTATTTTTAAAATAAATAAATAAATATTGCATGGTGTAATGTACATAGAATATATATTTTAATAGAATTCTTGGCATGGTGTAATGTATGCCGGAATCAGTGGCACATTGCTACGGATTCTTGGCATTTAATATAAAAAGAGCAGAATTTGTGTTATCCTACGAGGTGTTATATATTAATTGTTTTACTCAAGATCCGTGGGAGCCAAGCACGAATATCTTTTTATTCATTTACAAAAAAATATCTAAAACCGTCCCACCTATTCCATAGTAATATATATTTAGTGTAATCTGATGATTTAATAACAAACAGTGTAAATGAGTAATATTAGAATCAAGATGGTTTATTTTAATAACTTGCCCTAAATTTTATAAAAAATAAATATGGCTTGTTTTAATTTTTTTCCCGATTTTTTTTGGCTCTGAAAAAGTTCGTCGCTGACGATGGCGGACTTCCAACTGTTGGAAGGAAAATATCAAATAATCAAAGAAGTGATGAAGGACGAGCAATGGTTATGGAAATGGAGAGTACAGAATGAGAACGCTATCGGGGCCATTTTGCTCCATCAAACACCCAAATCCAAACCCTAATTTATCCGAATCCTCACCTCCACCGCTTCCACATCACACCTGAATTTCAATTCTCATCCTCTCCACCAACCACGCAATCAAAACCTACGTTGGCGTCACAACCAATTTCCCTCGCCGGTAACTCCAATTTCACCTTCTACTCACCATCGTTATTGATATACCTTCTTCCATATTCTGTTACTTTTTATGATTTTCAATTTTTATCTCTCAATCAAACTTGTCTTGTTGAAATGGATCATGCTCGTGTAATCAGAGATTAGTGTTAGGAAACCCAATACACTTATGATGTAATTTACTATGAAAACTTCAATACCTCTCTTTGTTACTTCTTTATAGTATACAATGAATTTCACTAGAATTTGTATGATATTTGATATGGTAAAAGTACTATTCTTGGTTTAGAATACTTAAATTTCAGTTAGACTAAAGCCGCATAAATTGTTATTGCCCTTAATTTTGAAATTATGTTGTCTGCAACTTGCCATGGAGTTGAGAGACTAAATAATATTTCATTTTTGTTTATTTATCTTAATTGGTGTAGTTGGAAGCAGCATAACGGTGATCTCAAGGGTGGTGCAAAAGCATCCCGTGCTGGAAGGCCATGGATTTGTGCATCTCTTATTTGTGGTTTCGCAGATCGGAGTGAAGGTATATATTTGTAATTTTCATATGCTTTTGTTCATACCAGTTGCCAAGACACTGCATGATTGTTTTTTCATGGTTATCACTCTAAGTTCAACATATTTATGGAGTAAGCTAATCGATAAGTTGTTGAAAGATGTTACAAGTTTCTGCCATTTTTAAATATTACTTTCGGTAGGACTTCTGGAGAGTAGAAACTGTAAAGATGGAGCATAAATGGGACGATACAAACATGATCCATGACAAGGTGCAATGTCATTGTTTGATCCATGTAGCCAACCAACCCTACTTAGTGGGATTTTGCTTTGTTGTTTTCGTTGTTGAAGTAACTTGTTCTAGGTAAGTGCTGGGAAATGAGATGAAAATGATATATGTTGCACTTTAGTGTTATTCTGGGACTTGTGTCTCTCTTTTTCTTAGACCATACTTGCAAAATGTTGTTGTCCAGTGTCTATAATTGTCTCATCTTGTCATATTTAAGCTGCTAAAGATTTGTAGCATTGGTAGTTTCTCATGACTTTGCAGTTAATGTATTTTCAATTTTGTACTGTGTTCCTTCATCATTCTAGCTTGTGTGTTTGAATCAAAATGGAAACATTTCTCGAGGAAATCTGCCCGCAAAAGTCAAGGACAAGGGGGCAGCAGCTCCAAACTGATTGAAGATCCCTCGCGTCTGTTGCTGCAACACAGGCAAGCAGCTTTAAATAAAGTGAAAGGATCACTTGACTGCTCTCACTTAGAAATTAACTGCCATTTAGATCCATCGTGATTCCACCTCCACTCTATGTATTTTAATGAATTAATAGCAAAAGATTAAAAATGGCAAAGCATGGACCAAATATTTAATATCAAGTGTACACTATAGGCATTGATTCATTGTTGTAACATAAGATATCTGTAATGTATTAGCTTGAGGAAGCTTATCCTCTCTTATAGCAAATATTAACTTCATACGTATGATCAAAGTATGATCTTTATAAAACACATTTATTATTCCCTTCAATTTTCATTAGTTTTAATCAAAACTCAAAATATAGAGTGATTCATATGCCAAATATAAAAAAAGAATCATATGAAGCATGTAACATTATTAGTTCAAGTCAAAATAATACCTGATTCTCATTCATGGTGCTAGCAACAACATGAAATACTTGTCATTTATTTGAGGGAGAATTATTAAACTCCTTTTTGTTCTAAGGTTCCAACAATGCTTCAATCATCAAATGCAAAGCATGGCCCTTGGAAGTGAATAGAGAAAATTGACACAAGAAAATAGAAACTCAGAATGCAGCACTGAGATTCTTGACAAATGCTCCCAAGGCAGCGTACTCTTCAAACGCCATGACATCAATGCGACAGCGGATGAACTCCGGCAGGAACAGCCAAAAGCTGGTGGCAGCAACGAATCCAATGGTCAACAGTCCCGACAGCAATCTTGGCAAACGCCATGAAATTGTCTTCTTTAACACAATCTCCACTGTCAAGCAGAATCCATGTAGGACAAAGAACCCCATCATTCTCAAGGTGGGTGGCATCCCCCCCATATAGTATAAAATCAGCTCATGCATTAACCCTGATACCACAAAAGTAGCAAAACCTGCTGGCAGTTGAGCCCACTTGGGACCAACCACAATCATGGCGGCTTTCACTGAGGGCTGGTAAACCGCGGGTCGTAAAATGCTGGTGACCATGAGGTTCCACCTTCTGCCCCAGAAGTCTTGTAGTGAAGTGGAGAGTAGTGGTTTATTGAACTGTGGCTCCAGCTCCATCCCCAACAAGGTTTTAGCCAGTGCAGCAAAAGTGGCTAACAGCATATCCAACATGAAGTAAATATGGAAGCAGTACATGCCAAGAATGACTTTTGGGTGAATCTGATCACTGTAATCATATAATTTCACCAGGGATGCCAAAAGAATGGCCTTTAATGCATGTAGCAAAAGTGGGGTGTGACCTTTGCTGGGGTTGGTGGGAGATGTCTTTTCTTTGCTCTGGCCATTGGTTTTTGGCGTTTCTGAAGATGGGTTGGTCCCAAGATCTGAACTTTTGGAACGGTTTGAGGGATCTGGAGGTGGTGGGGTATTTCCATTTTGATGGAGTTGGTTGGGGTTTGAAGGGTTAAATCTTGGTTTGATGTGAGAGATTTTGGATCTGATGTGTGGTTCATTCTGTTGGATCTTGATAGGAAGGGAAGCAGCAGCTACAAAACGTCGTAAAGAAATTGAAGGATCAGAGGACAAAGGACCTTTGTTGAAGGCAAAGAGAATGAGTTTGAAGGTTCCAAGCCATCCGAAGAAGAATCCAGTGCTGCCTCTCAAATGCACACTTGAGAAGTTGAAAGGGATGAAGAGGAAGAAGCATATGATTGGTGCTACAAAGATAAGCCTTGTTTTTCCTGCGGAGATTAATCTACCAATCCAATAACAATAGCATAAAGATATCACAACTGAAATGCTCACCTTGGTGAGCATGACAATATCACCCTCCATTACTGCGTAAGAATTCTATCTGCGAGAACAATCTTTGAAGGGTGGTTAAGGTTCAAGAGGAGGGAACGAGACTTTGAAATTAGACCTCAAAACCAAATGTTGACTTTGAGAAAGTCACGCACAAAACAAGGTAAGAGAAACATATGAATATGATATTGCCATGTGTTTGTGGAAAATGAATAATAGATTAAGAAATGTTGGCGGTTTACATGATAACTAGTTAATTTTTTCAGTATCTTTGTGGAAAATTTGTGTTTAGACTTTAGATTGAGATTGACGTGGATATTATTATATTGACCAGTGCTTTAGTGTAACACATGGAAACCGCCCAATGTGAGTATGGTTGACCAGAAAATTGTGGATTGTTGGAATTGTGGACTGGTAAATGCTAGTAATTAAGAATTTATAGAAAAAATTGGTGATATGGAATACAAGAGTAAAGAAGGGGCAATTACCAATAGAATTCCGTGGAAATCCTTTCAAAATCCATTATGAAAGGTCTCATTCACCCCCCTGGGGGACCCCTTTTTTTAAGCAACAAGAATTTTACTTTCAATTAGAAAATGAAACACCTACTTATTTAACACTATATTCTCATGATTCATGAAGAATTGATAATTAATTGTTAATTAAATTATCAATATTATCCTTCATGTTTTTAAAAATTGATAAAGTGACTTCTAATTTTGTATAACCAAATTGACTAGTGTATTATATTTAGTAGTCTATCATGATCTATGAAAATAAATTCTACAACTCTTGCTATTCCTTAACTTCTTTAAATTGATATTTATTTATATATTATGTATACTTATAATTTTCGTCCTTTTCTAAATCCGTCCTTACTTTTACTTTTAAGTTTTAACTTTTAAAAAAATAGGATATTTTTTAAAGCACTTATTAATATTTCCTCCTATAACTTTATCAATTTTAATATCATATTAAATTATTGATACGTCTATATAGTATTATATATTAATAAATATTCAAATTTATTATTACTATTTATTACATTTATGTCTATTAATATCATTTTAAATTTTAAAAATAATATTAATTATTACCAAATAAATTATTTTAACTTGTATTTTTTTTTGTTGACTTTTAACTTGTATTTATTAAAAACAATTTTTATTTTAATAATTTTAAAAAAATATATATATCCTTAAGAAATCATTTTTAATAAACTATTATTAAAACATACAAACTTTTTTTTTCTTACAAACTTTACTTAATTCAAAATTACCGAAATGCAATTGTTTGTGGTGGGTGGTTCACGGAATAGCCACATGGCAAGTGGGAGAGAGGTGGAAGAGTAAAGTGCAGACTACAGTCCCCACAACACTACTACATTGGGCTGCCAAAAGTGGATAATACCCATTAACCAATTTGGGTTAGGGTTGCTTCCTTTTCTTCATATAACTCTCTATTATTGGGGCCCTGCTTCACCATATGGACAGGTACAATTTTTATGATCCAAAAGATCAAAAGAGTATTACAAAATAAATTTACTTCCAAAAAGAATACCTAAAAAAAAGGTTACTTCCAAAAACAACAAAAAAAAATTGGGTATATCATGTAATTAACCACATTCCCTAATACAAGTGATAAGTGACTAAGTGTTTAGTCTCGAATTCGAACCTTTGGAACAGCGTAAGCGTATATGTAGAATGGAATGTGGTTACATCAAACCCTCCTCCAAAAATAGCATTCAATCCCACTCATCTGTTTATGTAAATATGGGAAGTTCAAATATTATATTGTGTATATAATAATTTATTGAGAGATGAATAACATTTTGATACTCAATTTCATTTTAGGGAACCTAAACTCAATGTATTAGCCTAGCTTCCAATATCATAATGTCCATCCCAGTACAAGCAATCTTTATTTGCTCTAAAATTAGGAAGGTACCCCTAAAGAAAAAAAGAGTTGATTAGAGTATGAGAATACAGCTGAGTCAAAGATGTGGAAAATTGAATGGTGGGTGTAGTCAAAAGTATGTAGATACTATATACATTCAGTAATAAGTAGTAATTACTATCAAATGCATTTCCTTAAAAAGTGCAAGTATGTCACAGGTAAGATCAAGTTTGAGGTGGTTCCTTCAATTTAATTCAAAGTTGAATACTTAATCCAATCCGTGAATCTTCTTAATTGCATTTTGCTCTTTCAAGTAAACCCCTCTTAATGGTTTTATTATTTGACCTCAATTACAATAAATAAATAAATAAAATTGTTAATTTGTTTAAATAGTTTTTGTTAAGAATTTTTTCTCATCATAAATTTTTTGGTTAAATAAAATCTAAAATTTCTTATTTTAATTTTTTCATAATCTTATTTTATTAAGTAATATGCTTTATGTTAAATACTATTATTAAAAGCTAAAATATTAATATTTAATGGAACAAATAAAATAACAAAATATATTTTTAAAACTTGTTAAAAGAAGCAGTTGCTTATCTGTATTAATACAACAAAAATAGCACCTTCCAACCATTTGTGGGATCCTTACAAAAAGTAGCACCTCTTTTTCTTCTCCTTTTTAATCCTATCATCATATCTGTCTCAACATTCTTAGAGAGAGAGAGAAAAAAAAAAAAAAAAAAAAAAAACACTCACCAAACAAAA
>JASCZI010090726.1:29551-44930 GCA_036250425.1 Stylosanthes scabra
AGCAGCAACAAGAAATCATGTTAATAGTAATAATCCCAAATCTTCAAGATTGGATCTTGATTTCTTGGATGAGAGGCTGTCTAAATCTGCAATGAAGTATTCAAGGAGGGTTTATTCTGATTTGGGATTTAGTAGTAACTTGATGGATCTTATGGCTACAACTGAGGAGCCTGAATTTCTAAGAGATGGTGGTGATGGTGATGGTGTTTTGGATCATAGTTCTAGTTCTAAATCTGCTGAACAAAAGCAGGTTTCTTCTACTTCAAGCTCAAGGTTTGGGAGTGGAAGGTATTTCACAAAAGGAAGGAACTTTTATAGGCCTTGTGGTACTTATAAGGATGCATTGGATTTGAGTAAAGCCCAAATTGTTGTTGGTAATGGTGATGGTGATGATGATGATGATAATGGTGCTTCTTGTTCTAATTTGAATTCTCCTGCTGCTGCTGCTGCTGAGGTTATTGTCTGAATCATTTTGGTTGGAGTGAGAGATGGTTAGGATTATTTGTAAGTTTGTTTTCTTTTCTTTTTTTGATTGGAAGATGATCATGTATGTAGATTTTGTTGTTAGTTTTCATTATTTTATTTTTGTGGATTTCAGAAATGAATCTCTTCATGTTGTAATGTAATTTGGATTGAAGGGCACATTACTGATGTCCCCTTGAAGCTCTTCAATAATCTTTTCTTTTGTCAATGCTGTTCTTCATTCACACATTCTTCTTCCTCCTTCTCTTCTCCTTAGGAAAACAATAATATGTCAACAACAAAAAATTAATATATTCAATTTTCATGAACTTCAAAACATTTTAGTGTACTGGGATATCCACGGTATCGAAATCAAGCAAATAAATTTCATTTTAATACTCAGAGTAGAATCGAATAATTATTTAATTATACGATCCTTTATACGATCCTTGTGCGACATTACGTGATTGAATGCATGTGTAAATAGGCCGAAGGTAAAATAATTAAGAGGGTGATTGAATGAATGTGTAAATAGGCCGAAGGTAAAATAATTAAGAGGGTGAAAGAAGTGTTTTATATTACCATTTTAGTGTACTGGGATATCCACCATATCAAAATCAAGCAAATAAATTTGATTTTAATCCTTTAAGTAAAATTGAATTTGAAAAAGATGGTTAAAAATACATACATGATTATTTAATCATACGATTTATGAGAAATAGTAATTTTTTTAATGTGATTGAAAGTATGTGTAAATAGGCGACGTGAAAGATAAAATTTCTTATTAAGGTAAAAATTAATTAAGAGGGCGAAAGAAGTGTTTTATATTACCATTATTTGATTCTATGTTCATTCAACTATGGTGTGCATGACCAAAAACCCTATAGTAGTCAAAATTCCCATCTAAGTTTAAATGAAAGAATAACGATAATGAATCCCTAGACACGTTTTGAGTTATATATTTTTCAAGAAAAAGACTTGTTTAATATTCCAATCAAACCAAATATCATTTTCAAAGCTGTCAAAATTAGCCTTCAGAAAATTATGGCGTGGATTAATATGACAATTCCATATAGAGATAATTTTATAGCAAAAGAACAAAGAGACAATGACAAAAGTAATAAGAGGAGGGGTCACATTTTCCATATTAGTGGTGTGACTAATTGACCCACACACATATACATACATACACTAAGGTTCTAGCAAAGTTTCAATTCGTCATATGTTGTTGTAGTTAGTGGCTTTGAAGAATATTGTAATTTAAATTTATCATTCATACCAATTTGCAAATGCTTAGGTAACAGAGACAGCTACGCAATAGAAAAAGTAGTGCAGTGGGAATATTTTAATTTCCTGTTTGTGTTTGATCGGGAAATTTATTCAGAATGTAGGTAAGCTTATCCTGATATAAAAAAAATTATAATACAAATTTTATTTTTATATCACATAAAAATTAAATATAATATTATATATCTTCACGTATTTCTAATAAAACTGCATATGTATTTAATAAGCCATATTTGATTATTGTTTGTATTCATTATATGATCCCAATTCCCAAATATATTAAAATTAAAATTCCAATTTCTATTCTTATTAGTTATTACTTTCATCAACAAGAATGATAAAGACAAAATTGATTTTAAATGGTAAATGCATTTATATCTTTTTTATTAGTGTCTCAACAACTAAATAGACTATATTTTTTATATCTGTGTTTTTGTTATTTTGAAAGAATAATAAAATAAAATAAAGTCTATTTGATACAATGATAAATGATGTAAATGTAAATTTTATTAAAAATATATGAAAATTTATATTTATATTATACTTTAATTTTTATAAAATGTAAAAAATAAATTTATAGCATAGCTTTGTACCGTATCCTTGGATGTGTTACTATGTTGCCAGAATGCCAGTTTACCACTAGTTCAATTCACGTGCAGCTCTTGAACAGATGAACAAAATTATGCTTTTGCCACTTAAATTGAAGTCTCTGATCTTCGCAAGAGTGAATTACCAACCCGACTTCTATCTATTTTTTTTAACGACATCGTGAACCCTGATAATTAAAAACCACCACGGCGGCCCCCTTCTTGTTCGTCGTGACACAAGACGGTCCCTCCACAAGTGGCATCGTCAAATCCTAACGAAAGTGGCTGACGTGTCACCGTTAAGTCGATGACATGGTCGTTAACTGCCGACGTGGAAGGTTAGAAATGGTCAGAGTCGATTTGACACACTCCAAATAAAAAAAGAGGGTCGATCTATTTTAATTTGATAAAGATTAGAGATTTAAGTGGCATGTTTTAAGATGGTTTTTGTTTTGTCTTTTTTATTGTTAAATTAACTGCTACATCTCTTAGCAGTAAGGTGATCCTAAAATGACAAATGATGATACTGCCAATGCCAATGTGGATCCAGTTGTGAGTTAACCTAACTTACATGTCAATTTATTACTTTGTGCAAATGCTAATCAATATTATATAAACTCATTGTCTAGAGAAATTGCACTACAATATATGAATTAATCTTTTGTTTGAATTCTCTAGCTTCAATTTATATGTTGTTGCTATATGTTTATTGTTGATACAATTGCTGCACTTATATGTTAATACAATAGGTTCTGATTGATTTTAAACAAAAAAAAAAAAAAAATTATACATATATATAATAAGAGTCATATAATATTGTGTTGTTTCAAACTACAACATTAGAAATTGTGGTGATAGACTAATCTTAATACCATAAACTACCTTCATCTAATGTCATTTCATGCTTTACAGCAAAAAGCACATAAAAGCTAAGATATTGCATTGATCATAACTAATAACTCAATACTCTAATCAGATTTGTAAATGCAATTATAAATATAAAAGCAACATTAATCAATGAAATACTAATGCAACTACTCACAATCTTAACAATAAAATAAGACGAAACGAATCATTACCATCTCAAAACATGCCACTTAAATCCCTAACCTTCATCAAATTAAGACAGATCGACACCTTTTGTTTATTTAGAGTGTGCCAAATAGACTCCTAACCATTTCTAACCTTCGACGTTGACAGTTGACAGCCACGTCATCTACTTAACGTGACACGTCAGCCACTTCCATTAGAATTTGACGATGCCACTCACGGAGAGACCGCCTTGTGTCACGGTGAGCAAGGAGGGGGCCGCCGTGGTGATTTCTTATTGCCAAGGTTCACGATGTCGTTCAAGAAAATGAACAGGGGTCGAGTTGATAGTTCAATTAGATCAAAGTGTTGAAAACTATTAAAGCTAATCGAAAAGTTGAATCAGACTTGGTTCCAAATTTTAAGCTTGAATGGTACCAAAAATGTTATGGTTTTCTGCTCTCTTTTTTTTTTTTATAAAAGAATAAAAAATTTCTTGACAATAATATTCTCATAAATAAATCAAACTTTGTGAGAATGGAAAAATATTTTTTTTATTTTATTGTTGATAATTAATTTCTTGAGCAACTTTCTATTTATCATGATAATATAATTAATTAATGAATTATTACTCAAAATGTAACATTTTATATCAGCAGGTTAGAAAAGCTGTGGTTGGTACAATTAATTATTCTAGTGAATTATTTCTAAGTATTTCTAATAAAAGAGTAGTCTAAATGCATATAGCTTAATTTGGATAGATAAATCAAACCAACTTAAACTTTTAATTCCAAAAATAAAAATAAATGTTAGCAAATCTCTATTCTCTTTGAAGAAACAATAATGCAATCATAGGTGATGGTTAGAATAGAATGATATGAATATATTGAGATGGGTTGCTATTTTTCCAGCAATTCATTCCATCTCACTTTCATTTTATGGATTTTGTTTTCTTTGTTGTTTTTTTTTTACCATTTTTTAATAAGGTTATTTTAGGTGTATATTAAAATGAGCCACCAATATATAATATACATTGAAATATAAAATATATATGTAATTTAACTCATTTTTAATATATATTTTATATTTTAATATATATATTATATATTTATAGTTGATTTTAGTTTGTAAATAAATTTTTTATTTTCCACGAAAAGCTTGTGTCATCAACCTTTGCTGAAGACTCAAGTTATTTATTATTAGATAAAAAATGATCTCCAAGTAGTGGCAAAAATAATTATTTCAATTTTTTTTTAATTCTCTTCTGGTTAATTTCTAATTCAATAATATAAACATGAATAATAATGTTATATTTGAAATGTTGATATATATTCACTTTTGGAGTTTTCTGAATCTTTACGTTTTCAATTTTAAATATAAAAACAGTTTCAAGGCCTGCATGCAATGCAGCTATTATAGATGACAAAAAGCTAGTGAAATTGTAGGGTACTTTAGAACTTTATTTTATTCATATGTTTTGGTAACTAACATTTATTTTATTCAGTTTTGATGTTAGGTATAGTGAGCCCCTTGTGGTTGGAGACAAATCAAATTAAGTCATGTTCTTTGATTTGATAAAATATTTCATAAATTAATTTATAATAAAAATCCTTCTTTTGGCCTATAGCTAACTTTAGTGGTGACCGTAATTAACAGAGAAATTAAATCAATAATTCCATGATTTGTTGGTAACTATATAAAGTTAAGTTCTTAATATACAAATAACTAAAATAGAGAATCATGCTAAAATAAATATGAAATCGTCCAATTTGTTTTTCTTAGTGTTTCTTATATTATTCATCATTGCAATTGCCAAAACCAAGTTTTCATGATGAATCTTAATAGTTACTCAATCTCATGCATCACTTCAATTCAAATGTGTTGCTTTGATGGTTTTATATACATTTATGATTTATCACCTTGATTTAATTATCTGATTGAAAAGCATATAATTAGATGAAAACATCAATTTTTAGGTTTTTTGAAATTTCTTTAATTATCTATCTCCCTACAAAGCCAACCAAAAAGGAGACCACTTTTTTCTTAATTGATATTTAATCAAGGATGAGTTGTAAACTGCACAATATGAATGATCAAAATCGCTAATTCACCAACAAATTTGGGCTTAAACTAAGTTCTTATTATTCATACCATTTTCTAATGAGTATTTTTTTTTGTATAATTCCCATCGTGGCTTATCCTTATCCTTATCCTCGTGGCCAACACAACACTCATGACTTATGCTAGAAACAAGAGAAAATATTACATACAGAACCTTTTTTTTTTAAAGTTCAAAGAAAATATAATTTATAGGTTTAATTACTCTACTAGTTCCTATAGTTTTATCAATTTTTAATTAGGTTTCTATATTTTCTTTTCTTTTAATTAAGTCTCTATATCATTTTTAAATTTGTAATTAGGTCCCTATTAAAAATAAATATTAAAAGAAAATATTTAAAAAATATGAATTTTCTATTATTCTTGTACCTTTCACTTTACATAAAGCTTATACTCACCTAAATATATATTTTATTTATATTTTTCATTAATATTCTTTGGAAATATTCTCAAATTATGTGAATTAAAGTCTCGTATCTTTAGAAAGCTTAAAAGTATGTTAAAAAAGAAGAAAAACGTTTATTTTATCATTTTAAAATAGAGAGAAATGCTATATTTAGTGAGTTAGCCATTAGTTTTTGTGATATATTCAATTTAGAGATGAATTTTTTCTTTAATTCTAACGTTCTCGTCACGACAGAGACTTAATTATAAAATTTAAAATAATATAGAGACATAATTAAAAGAAAAAAGTATGGTGACTTAATTGAAAATTTCATGAAACTACGGCCACCGTGGGTTAATTTAACCAAACTATAATTAAAATTTTTTTTAAAAAAAAACTATTTTAATTTCATTGAAAATTATTCTAGTTTACTAATTAACTTTATTACTAAGTACTTTCAGAAAACTCGTGGCAAAAAAAAAAAAGAGAAAAGTAATTATAATGGTACTATAATTAATAAACTTTAAGTTCCATTTGTTCCTTTTTATGATGGCAAATTGGCAATCAACATACCAAGTTACCAACCTTTTGGTTTCAACGTTTTCATATGTCTTTCTTAAGTAAATCAAGTGTGAATTAACGCATTTATTAAATTTAATAATTCAACTTTCTTAACATTGTGGTACGTAAAAACTATTTTCCTACCTACCTCCATTTGAAAAATCATGTTTTTTATTTTGGTTTCTCATGGTATATTCCGGACAACAGGATAAGAACTGATTCACCGCGGATTTAAACTCCATTTAGGGTTCGTCGCTGATCAATGAGTTACTGTACATGTAAAAGATAAGATTCTAACTTCCAACACTTATTTAAGCAGACTATTAAGTTAACTATTAGATCAACCCAGTTGATTTTATGAAAAACCATGTTAAGTTGTCATATTTTTTATTCTCATAAGAAAATGTATAGGTTAATTAAGAACAATCTTTGAATGCTTAGAGAAGCCCAAAATTAACTTTGGAAACTAACATATGATTGAATTTGAAGGCAATTATTTGTGGATACCTATAATAAGAACTACTACAATAATAAGTTTATGATGATTTACTGAACATTATTTTTGCTACCTATAAGTCAATCAAAACGATAACATCAACAATACAAATTTGGATTGTTATTTGTCATATTCAAATTTAATTTTTTTTTTTTTAGAAAAAAAAAACAGCTGTGCCAAGTCCATACAAAGATATGAAATTAAATATCCCTTTCATAGAATGAAATATGCCATGGTGTCCATTATTCCTTGTTTGTTATGATGATGATATATTGATATTGATATGCATAGAATTTTTTTTTTCTCTTCGTTTTTACCCTCATCTGAATTCTTAGGTTTGTTGCCTTAAAAGTTTGAGTTGCTATTGCTGCTGAGAAGTAGTTCTAGACTTCTAGTTCAGTAGTGGAATGCATTGAATTAAGAATAGGACAATTAATAATAATAATAATAATAATAATAATAATAATAATTTATCTGTACACACCATTTAGCAACACAAAAAAATATAAATATTTTGTGCTAATATTTATATTTTTTCGTATTATTAAATAATGTGTATGGATCTATATAATGGTACATGTAGTATTACCGTAATAATAATGCTGCAAGCCATGAAAATGACAAGACAAAAAAACTAGGTAACCTTCACAAGGTTAGAGCCATATTGGTGAAGCCAAAAAATGGGTTTTAAATAGAGACATTGACATGAACAAATGAAGACAAATAAAAATAAGAGAAAAGATAATGTGTCATTTACTGTTTAGAAGTTTGCAGCAGTTAAAAAAGTAATGTATATTCCTTTTCTCCATAGATGAAGGCTTTACAGCTCAGAAATTAAACTTGGTTACATGATGCATGAAAATCTCTTTTGAATTTTATGAAAAGCTTTCATGTGTGCCACACTTGTCTTTTCAGTTGGTTGGAGAACAAGTATTAGGCTTTTTTGTTAGAATAACCATGTTTTCGAAACTTATTACGAGAATGCTCTTGTTTTGAAATTATTTACGAACATACTCTCGTATTGCTTGCTTCTTTTTTTTCAACTGCTGACAAGGAGGCGCGGATGGGGAAGGCGCTTCCAACGTGGAGGCGCCTCCAACGTGGCAGGCACGGATGGAGATGGCGCCTCCAACGTGGAGGCGCATGTGCAGAAGGCGCCTCCTACGTGGCAGGCTCTGACCGCGTAGGCGCCTCTGACACGTGGCACACACAAATTTTTTTTTGAAAGTGTGTATTTAATTTGCAAAAATGTATCTGATTAACAATTTAATATATCCCGAAATATTAACTCATCTGTTTAACAGAAAACACATAACCTGTTCAACAGAAAGCATATAACCTGTTCAACTGAAAACATATAACATGTTCAACTGAAAACAAATAACCGTATCGACTGAAAAGAAAACAAACTACGATGCTCAGCACAAATCTAACCAGATATTTAAGTCTAAAGTAATTTTACGCAGAAACTTAACATTACTGAAAAGTAATTTTCACGTTTCTGCGTAAAATTACTTTAGAGTCGATACGGTTATTTGTTTTCAGTTGAACAGGTTATATGTTTTCAGTTGAACAGGTTATATGTTTTCTGTTGAACAGGTTATGTGTTTTCTGTTAAACAAATGAGTTAATATTTCGGGATATATTAAATTGTTAATCAGGTACATTTTTGCAAATCAAATACACACTTTCAAAAAAAAATTTGTGTGTCATGTGTCAGAGGCGCCTACGCGGTCAGAGCCTGCCACGTAGGAGGCGCCTTCTGCACATGCGCCTCCACGTTGGAGGCGCCTCCACGTTGGAAGCGCCTTCCCCATCCGCGCCTCCTTGTCAGCAGCTGAAAAAAAAGAAGCTGTCATCGTGTCGCCACGTAAGCAAAACGAGGACAGGTTCGTAAATAGTTTCAAAACATGGGCATTTTCGTAATAAGTTTCAAAAACAGGGATATTCTAATAAAAAAGCCCAAGTATTATGGAAAAGTTACTTCTTAGTTCTTACACATTCTAATATTCAATTTCTTGAAGTCAATACCTAGATTTTATTGTTGTTGGCATAGAATAAATAGGTCTTCATGAATTTTGCAGTGAACTTATAAGTTCTTAAGAAGGAAAAAAAAAATTGTAGCACAATGATGAAATGCAACTGCATATCAAAAATATTTTCTAATTAAGATATTTAGTTAGCCAAATTTTAAAAGTGTAACTTATAAAAAAAAAATAACGATTTGAACGGAATAACAACATTTTTAAGTAAAACTAACACTTCTATAATATATCAAAATCATACTCTACAATTCTCCATCTAAGAGTAAAAAAGAAATATTTTCACAAATGTATAAGTTCATTACATAATTTTCTCTAACCTTACTTAGATACTATTTTTTCCTTTAAATAACTATAAGTCTATCTCAATATTCTCCAAGAACCTAATTGTCCTTTTTTAAATATAAAAAAAAAAATTTGTGCAGCTTGATATGCCAAACTTTGCTAATTCATATTATTTTTGCTAACACTTGATAGAGAAATTGTCAACATGGTTAATATGTAAATTTTGGAAATTTGAAGAGGTTGCCTTGTCATGTTAAAGTTCAAAAGTGAAAATATATATGATGTTAAATTTGTGGGATGTAAAATCGTAACTAAGCCTTGTCTGTTACCCTTTGTTTTTGCATCTTTTAAAGTTGTACCCTCTCTAGTCTCTAAGGAATAAAAGTATTAAATCACTATTACTTTCCGGGAGGGAAAAGGGTCATCATGGAAGGGTAATGTCAAAAGGCACCAATTTCCATTGAGACTTAGTTCTTGGCATCTATGCTGAATTGAATAACTTTTATTGGATCATCCAATGAAATATCTGTAGCAGCACCCTAGAGATTTGGACATTTAAATGAGCACAAGCCTAGATTTCTTATGGAAGGCTTCAAAATATAGTTTTGGTGTATTTATTTATAAATGGATTCCACCAAGTTACACAGCCAACTTGATATTTGTTAATAACGAATAAGCCATGTTGCCAACAGCATGTAACCGCACATCAGTCAACTCTTACTCACATCAAAGATTCACAAGGATATTCTGATGCTACATCCTTTTCAAATTTGATAAATTAGAATTAAGCATAGTCGGTATTTTTTTTTCACAGTAAGGCTTAAAGCCACTAATCAATTTGAATTAACCAACATTAACTTCTGATGATCTTATTTTTATTTTTCCCCCTTTTGGTGATATGTAGTTACACCTGAAAATAAAATCAAGGTGTGTCTACTAGACCCAATTCATTCTGCTTCTCCTTTTATTTATGGTAGATCTAAGATATACTTTGTTGTCACCAAGAAATTTCTAGCTGGACAATTTATTGATTTCATAGACCTTAGATGAAGGCAGATCACTTATCACAACTTGGTGGTCTCCTTTTTCTTTTTTATCCTTTCATTAAACTATAACACGTGTATCAATTTTATTAATCAAATGAATAAAAGTTAAAATTAATTTCTTTCATTAATACATGTGGCATAACTATATTAGGGGTAGTACATATACTGGCAAATAATAGTAGGACGAAAGTTAGAGGACCATGCAACCCCCTAAAAGGCTAAAATGATAAGCATAATTGTATGGGCGAAAAATGATAGCCAACTAAAACGCCGCCAATATTTAAAATCAGGATAAGAAAATATTCCAATGTCCACTGTTCTACCACCATATTTTATGGCGTTCTACCTTTCCAATATAAAAATCACGAAACGCAGAATAACTATCGTCCTACATCACTGCCAAATTTGGCATAAACATTTGAGATTAAGAAAATCAAGTGATGCATGATGAACAAATAAAGATGATGCTACATTATTCATTTGTCGACCAATCAATACTTTATATGCCTACTGTGATACAATATTCTTTAAAAGAAAAGTAACGAAAAGGAAAAACCAATCTATAGCTGACATTGGAGCGTTTCCATTGTACTGGGAAAAGAAAAACCAGCTGATATCTTTAGAACAAACAAACAAAACAGTGTTCTCCATAATACAAATATTGGTTGAAAAAACAATCTACTAAAATATCTTTTCTGATTATGTCCTGAAAACTACCTTCAGTAAAACTGTCTATGTGAAAGCAGCAGACACTGCAAAGAAATTGTAGATGCGCGCATAGAATCAAAACCCTGCACTTGCAATCTAGACTTGCCAGTAGCCTTGTGTACATTGATGACAGTATCAAGGGTCACTACCGCAAGATGCTAATCACATGAAAATTTTCCAAAAATCATAAAAAGATGAAAGAAATTTCTAACTTCTTTAACTTAGCCTCACGCTTTGCCTTGTCTTGATCATTCTCTTAAGTGAACCCAACCACGACTGACATTCATCCCACTCACTTGTAGTAAGAATAACCTGAAACACACACAAGTAAATTAGGCAATGTAAATCCTATAATAACAAGTTCTAATCTGGCCATTTCCAGTTCCAGTTGCAGTTGCAATTGCTTTTTACCTGAACTTGTAATGCAGTACCAAAATCACCGTTGTCTAATGCCTGACAAAGTTGAAGGAGCTTATCAGATGCATTTTTCGAGATGTCCCCACTGTTCAATTTGGCAAACAATCCACCAAGTCTTTTAGAATTGTCTTCAATCTCCCGCTTTTTAGCTGGGTTTGCACGTGCACCACCCAATGCTTCTGATGTTTCGTTGAACAGCCTTGTCAATGTTGTAACAATTGGCATTTGGTGCGCTGGCACAGTCACAAAAGGCAAAACATAGAACCAGATGGACAGAATGAGTTAAGACTAACAAATAATGACTGACAGTACAACGAATTCCGGACTTGGATTTCCAAATTCCAAGTCAGAAGAGACAAATAACAAAAAGTATGGACACATAAACGCCTGGAAATGTTTAAGATTATTTTGGTTCATTATAACATGGACTACTAGAAAAACATTACCAGGTACTTTTGAAGTGTCGGCTGTTTGCACAGTAGGCGGTGGTGCTGCAGGTGCCGCAGCTGGTTGAACAGGTTGAGGTTGGGGAGGACTGGATGGTTGCGATCCCATCCCAGGTCTTTGGACACCAACAGAACCAGGGACTGGCATGAAACCCATTGGATTCGGTGTAGGGGCCACAACCTGTGACAAGTTTGGGTTATGACCTAAACCCACATGTGATGGAACAGGGGTTGCTGGATGGTAAGGCGGGCTGGGGTTTGACTGAAACACAGAAAATAATGTTTTTAATCCACAAGTAGCCACAAATAAATGATGTCAAATTTGAAATTAAGAATCATAACTTAAAACTTACGCTGTACAACTGAGAACCCAATGTGGGCTGCTGATATTGCTCCACGTTTCTAAGCACAGGAGGAGTTTGAGGATCAAAAGTTCTCAAAGGAGGGGGTGTGACAACATTATTTGAGAAGTTCATCTACAATAAAAAGTTAAAAACAAAAAATTTTTTCATCAAAATAAAAAATGGGGGAAAATGGAAGTATCTTTTGAGGTTATATAACATCCATAACGAGGCAATGGCCACTATAAAATCTTCTAATTCTTCCGAACAAATTTGACAAGTGATAATGATGTACACCAAGGAAATAAAAAAATGCATTCAATTTGGCCTTGCTCACAATCTGATCAGCATCTATAAACTGTAGAAAAATGTGGCTTAAATCATATATAATACGCAGGCTCAAAATTCTGTTTTCCATAACAATCTAGAGGTTTTTTGTCCTTGATGTTTGCTAAAAGTTTAAAAAATACCCAAGTTTTTTGTCCTTGATTTTCTCTTCTATCTCCAAGCTCTTGAGATAGTCAAACTTAGGTTCATCAAAGATAGCTTTCTGGTTCTCGCAAGATCATAGGTTCAACTGTTCAAGACAACCCATAACAAAAAAGTTTTTTTTTTCAGGGCCAAAGAGCCCCAAAAAGCTACCGTCAACAAGATAGGGTGGTTGCCGTTGACGGTGCCACTACTCGAGAAGCCATGGGAGGGGATATTGTTGAAGAAGAAGAGGGTGGTGGAGGCCATCAATGGAGAAGTCAAAGACGGCGGCGGATCGCCGGAGAAAAAGGTGGACATGTGCAACGACGAAGCCAACGAAGGTGGTGGGACAAGAGGATTGCTCGCTAGCGGTGGCCGCGAAGGGTGGTGTTGCGTTGGCAACGATCATCATCGGCAGAAAACAAAGCATATATATGGAAGAAGCATGTTTGGGTGGTTCTGCTTCTTGATTTGTCCATTTGCTTAGTTTTGTTTGTGATTTGGTTATAGGTTTGAAGGGCATGACTTATTGAATTCAGAAGATAAATGTCTCGCCAAAAAAAATTAAAAAAAAAAAGAAAAAGAGAGAGAGATTATGCTTTGAGAAAAGGAGATTAACAGTTTAACAAGTTTAAGGGTATTTTTGGTATTTTTGAAAAACAGTGTTAGTGATTAAGAGGATGTTAGATGCTAGGGACATAATTGATTCAAATCGAAAACTTCTGGGACAAAATTGAAATAAATTAAACTTAAAAGATATTTTTGAAACTTCCAACAAACTTCAGACTTTCAAAAAACTTCAGGGACAAAAAATATACTTTACCCATTTTATAATGGCACAAACATGGGGTTAACCGAACACCAACTCGAAATGAAGTTATAGACACAAAACACAGCTAATGTTAGCTGTTTAATGGTTAAAATACCTGGGGAGGTTGGGAAACCTGAGCAGTCTGTGGTGGAACAAACAAATTAGGCTGTTGAGGTTGTTGGTGCGGTGTAGGAACACCATATCCTCTTCCGTATCTAGGATCAAATTGCTGTTGATAGTTTTCAGAATATTGAACACCAGAAATCCCATGCGGCGCTTGAGCAGATATTGACTCCTAAAGAGCAAAGAGGATCAATTTCCAAGTAAGTCAAGAATCTACTTTGAACAAAATATTAAATGCCAACCAGCATAGTTAAACTACCTGATAGTAAGTTCTATTATAACTAGAGTTATCAGCACCATAAAAGGATCCGCTGTGTGATTGAGAATTATCAAAAGCAGCAGTTTTGAAGTCTTTCTCTGCAACAATGATTTAAAGGGGAAAAGATAAGAACACTGAAGTGTGCAGAAAACTTCAAATATTGCACAAAATATTAAAATGCTAGATGACTGGAAGAACAAAAGGGAAATTTTGTTAAGTTCATGATCAGATTTGTAAACTGTTGCACTTCACAATTAACATGACTATGATATTCCATCAAAAAAACAAGAGCGCTAGTAGTTTAAGTATTGTCAATGCGATCCAGGCAGAGAAAAAGGTGTACCAGGTTCAGTAGAACGTGCAATGCGATCCTTTAAAACCACAAGCTCAGGTGAAAGTTGATCAGAACCCAAAAGTTTTAAATACTCCATTGCTGTGGTCAACAGCCCTTGACTTGCTAAAATTTCCGCATATTTCTCAACAAGCTTGCATAGAGAAGCACTAAACTGCTTCTGCCCAGTTGCCAAGGCAAGAACAATAGTCTTTTCCATCAGATCCTAACATAATAAAATTGTAAATCTTCCATCTTCAGTATTGGTTATTCGAAATTTGATATCAAACCTTTTTACAAGTTGAGTATCAATCTCACCTGCAGAAGATCAACATAAGACTTCCCCTCGGGCTCAGCTGACAGGCTCCTCGACCAAATCTCAACTGTTTTATCAATATTTCCAGCACATATATAACAAAGAGTTGCAGCTAATGAATTGCCAGCCCCCATGAGTTTTGAGGCAAGTGTGTCACAAAGCATTGTCCATTCTTCTCTCTGAGCAAACTGTCAATATGCGACAACAATATTGTGAGCATAGCCATAACAATTTTTTCGTCACAACATGAAAATACAGCTTCTTATTCATACTATATTAAATGATAGCCTCAAAACCTTATCTAATCATTAACCTATCAGTAGCAATAGTATAGAGACGATAAAGTAGTCAGAAAGAGAAATCAAAAGTGGAATTGAAGATCTAATACATTACAAGAAATAACAAACAACTGTTAACATAAAACTTTGGTAAAATAGAGGAGATTGAGTCTGAGAAGCAACCAAACACTTAGGAAACTTTGCATCAGTTGTAGGAAACATTCAATCATTATTAGGTAATTTCAAACTATCATAATAAATTTAGGCAAGCAAGAAAAACCAAAAGACTTACACTACAAAGAAGAGCAAGGGTTTCTTTCCAAAATCTGAGAGGCCTAGTGTTCACAAGGCTCAACAGGTCGTTGCTCACCATTGCTGATACAATCTGAAAATCATACCAAATGAATGAGGCTTATAAAAATCAAATACCACATAGTTATTACATAGATTGTCGGATATGAAATAGACAGATTTTGCAATGTAGTTATCAACTACCTTCAAGTAAGGTGACCGGATCATCTTAAGGTATTGATCTCTTGTACTTTCCCACAGGGAAGCATTACCAACATGAGCAATAACT
>JASCZI010090726.1:49541-64007 GCA_036250425.1 Stylosanthes scabra
TACCGTTCTTCCCCCACGAGAGTCGGTTGAAGCGCTCGGAGCTAGGGTACTCGGCTACGAGAGGCAGTTCCGGTTCGTCTGACTGGAAATCGAGCTTGAATATCTCGAGGTTCGCCGATGAGCTAAAGGACATATCGACGGCGCCGGCCATAGTCCCCGCCGCGATGTAGGGCGCGTCCGGCGCAAGCGCCACCGACGACGATCGATTCACCCCTTTGATGCACGCCATTTGCCTCCGATTCCTCACACAAGAAACCAAAACCTAATCGGAAACACGAAATTGAAATCGCGAATCCGAAATTCAAATGGATCTGAGAATCAGGAATTGTTTCGGATCTGATCTGTGGAATGTGAGAGTGTGAAGAACCCACTCTCTCTCTCTCTCTCTTTCTTTCTCTTTTCCCCTCTTTTCTCTCTTCTCTCTCTCTCTCTTGTGCTTTTTATTTAATTTTTTCTCTTTGTTTCTCTACAATAATAACTTGGCGTGGTTTGAGCTTATGTGAGTTTATTACAACACACTTCTTTTCTTTCTGTGTGACACACTACTACTACGGGCCTTTGTGATTGTGAGGGAGGTACTGTCTCCAATGTACAACCGCTTATTACTAATGTCTATGATGTACGCGTCGCACTGGATTGTGGCTCTGAACCTGTAACTACGTAAATATGTCATTTTGAACCAATTAGAGATCCACACGTGTGAAATCATACGGGGTTTTTCATTTGGTACCCATTATGTGATTCTAATTTCTACGATACACTTCCGTTAGGATAAGTAAGATGTTAAGAATTAATTACTATAAATTTATTACATTTATATTAATTATTTTTTCTCATTTTATAGTCGATTTTTTGTGGGTGTCTTTACTTTATACGAATTTGATTTATTTTATATGTTTAATAGAAATAATGATTTGTGAAAATTGATAATTTTAATTTTTTATAGGATCATTTTAGTAATTATATTTATAAATATAAATGATTTTATATTATAGCTACTAAACCATTCTTAATTTCTCTTTGATCCAAATTAGAATAAAATAAAATAATTATTATCTTTAACCTCATCCCATATTTATATCTGGATAGAAAAAATAGAAAAATTTAATCATAATTTACTTATTTTAATTTTTATTTATATTTATTAATTATAGTTAAAATAGATGTATAGTATTCAATATTATAAATATATAATTATAAATAATATAAATATTAAAATTAAATGAAGAAACTTTGGATTTTTTATGACAAAAAACTTTGAATTACGATTATTTATTATTAAAATAAAAAAATATATGTTTATGATCTTTTTAAATTATTGCTGTAAAATTAATAAATTATCGAAATAAATATGTTTATGATCTTTTTTATTACAATTATTGTTGTAAAATTTTATCAAATTAACTCGTAGAATCTCCAAGTTTAATTGGGTTTCGTTTTAGACCTCTTAAAAACAAATACCAAAAACATTGTATTATCATTTCTCAAATTGGTGAATTTATAATCATAAACTAGCCTCAGATCATTTCAGGCTAATTTCACTTGAGGCTGTGATATTGTACTAATCATAGGCAAAAGTTTTATTGCGCATTTCTAATACACAGTAGTTCTAATTTTCGCATTTTGACATTGTGATGACGTTTTTGCTCATCTACTATTCTGGAAGTTCAATATTTACCCCATGATTCAAATTACTCTTCAATTTTTTCAACTGCACAGTAACTCATATGGCATGAGTCTGAAGTCTGAACACAAGGGACTCCATCACTCCAAAGAAGGGGAAGGGATCGGAGAGTTAGTCCCATGGGAAGTTATAAGATGAGAAATTATAAGATGAGAAATTCATAAATTTGACACTTTAAGATTTTGAATAAGATTTTGAGTTGGATGTGGTGTCTTCTCAATCTGTGTTTTTAGTTAGTTTCTCCCTCAAAGTCTTTCGAGGCACAAAAATATATACGATTCTGCAAAGACATTTCTCTTTCTTCTATATATACATATGTTCAAAGTTCAAACAAATAAAATAGTGTCTTCTCAATATTATGTGCTCTCACTTAATTCCTCCCTCAAAGTCCCGAGACACGAAAATATATATATAAGGCATTTCAAACAAATAAAACCATGTTAAGAACTAACAATTCATATTAATCAGAACAGAATTCTGAAAGTCTCTCATGCATATATATAGATATAGACTACACCACTACCCTTAGCGTATTTGTTAAAAGATTGCGCGGAATTTAACCATTAAACAGTATCCTAATGAAGAATATATAATGTTCTCCTATGATACTCATTGATCTGCTACATCATTATTATGGTGGTTCTGATGATTAGTGTCCACGGGTGGGGTATGGCGATCTATTGGTAACATAATTTTGCCTAGTGAACCAGCAGGTACAAGTTTGAGATTCTCACAGTTGCAAATTTCAACCATGAACCCATCTGGGTCGTTGAAGAAAAGTTGGTCCATTGCTTTTCCATCTTCTGTTTCCAGCGTCCGTTTCTTGTACTTCACATTCACCTCCTTCAATTTCCTCTCCATATCTTCCATATCTTCACACTATTATACAAGAAATTTAATTAGCATTTTTCTCATTCTCATCAACTTTATCAAAACAATATAATAAGGAAATTTAACAAGTATATATATATCTTTTCTGAAAAATGATTTATTTTCTAATAAACATTTCTAAACATTGCTGCTCTAATTAATTACTAAATAGAACATAATTTAATTTTAATAAAATTTTGGATTGATATATATACCACTAATAAAGGTTTAAACGAATTAATGTTTAATCAAATAATTTTTATAGCGTTAGTAATTTAGTATATTAAATTAAAATAAAGTTATTTTATTTGAGTGTCCAAAATTAAAACTAATAAACAATAAGTTTTGTGCAAACAATCATTACAACACCACACATCAATAAGAACATCATAGTTAATTATATATACTCTCGTCAAAAGTAAAGTATAGAAATTAAGATAAGTATTTAAGTTTTATCGATGAAGTAATTCACCGCCTCTTAAATTAAAAAAGTCATTTAAATATATATAAATTGATTGGAAAAATATGAATAATAGTGTAAAATTACAAGAGCATATATCAAAATTATTAAACTGATAATATGGGTGATTGGATGAAATTCTTGAAGAAAAAAAAAAGAATGACAAAGTAAAGCGGTAACTACGTATAAAGTTAATAATAATTTAAAATTATTTAATAAAATATATTAAATTAACTAATAATTTTTAATAAATTAATTACATAGGAGTATTCACCCTACCTGAAAAGATATATGATTGTCTTGAGGATCCAAGTGTTGAGTATCGTTGGGCAATCGATCTTCTTGGTCAGATTGAACCAAGTGGATACCAACGCCATAGTTGAACAACCATGCCCCTTCGAAGTCCAAAACTTGAGGCCTCTCAATAAGGACAAACCCCAACACCTTGCTGTAAAACTCTATCGACTTCTTCACGTCTCTACACAGCCTTGAAACGTGATTCAATGCTAATAAAGGAGCTGTCTCCTCCTTTTTCTTATTCCCTTCTTCATCATCTTCTCCTCCTCTTCTAACCTCTTGTTGATTTTGCATTATTATTACTATTATTGTAATATTATTATTAATCTGCGTGATCTGAATTATCATTCGATCGGTTGCTACCTATTTTATACTGTATCGAGGATTTCTTGTGATGAAGAGACACGTGGAGGAAAGTTGAGAGAGGGAGGTTGTACGTGTTTGAATATGCATGAGGGAATAGTGACGAGGTTATTACTAATTAATTAATTATTAATTAATTGCTTATTATTATTTGAAATTCAGTGGACGTTGAAACACATGAAAACAGCATAACAGAGAGACAAATAAACTGGCTTATTACTGTGCGTGCGCCTGTATGTCCCAGGCGGTGCTACTCTTTCCAAGATAGTGTTTCCAATGCCATAGAATATAATGAATGGGTGTGGTGGTGTCTAGAGGCAATGAATATGGTAAGAAAGGGTTTAAATTCCATATAATACTCCGGACTTATATAATTATTTCCTTATTTTATCTCCACCTATTTTGCGTAATCAAATTTAAGTCAGAATTATGTTAGATATATATCAAAATCAATTATTAAATTAGTCATCATATATATATATTTTGTATTTCAACAATGTTAGGTAATCATTAAAAATTTAATCAACATCAACCAATATTTTAAATTGAATGTTCTATTTTCTTAAGTTTCGAATGTTCTATGTTTGAAAACTACAAAGTTAACTTGTTATTGATTGCTTTAGGTTTTGAATATTCTATGATTTTTATTATAAATGTTCTATAAATAATAGTTAAGAATATTTTACTTTTTGTAATTTTATTGGCTGATTTATTGATTAGAAAAATATTAATTACTTATACTTTCATAAATTTTATAATGTAATAAAAAGTATGGAAACCGAATTTTATTTGATCCAGGAATTAAAATCAATTTATCACAAGTACGTATTCTTTTAAACTTTTAGATTTAACATCGAGATTTACTTCAAATAATCAAATTGATCAAGAAATATCCCTCAACCTAATATAAATCAAACTAAAATAATTAATTGCAAAAGCATTTGAACACCCTCTATAGAAAGAAGAAAAAAACGTAAAAGAATGAGATTAAGGAAGAAATCATATAAGAAGGCAAAAGAAAAAAAAGAAGGCTATAAATTCATTGTAACTAATTTAGGTATATAGCTAGCGTGAAGAAATAAAAATATGCTACGAAATTAATATTAAGAAGTCCATAAATTAAATTATAAGTTATTATTTAAAATTTAAAATAGTTATCATTTAAAATTAAATATAATTATCATTTAAAATTGTACAAAATTATCATCCGAAACAAAAATAATTTATCATCTGAAATTGTACAAAATTATCATCCGAAACAAAAATAATTTATCATTTGAAATTATACAAAATTATTATCCTAACAAATACGTCCTCACTACCACCACTCCATCAGTACCACCATTACCACAACACCATCATCACCATAACAAGGACAATCACCTCACCATCACTACCTTCACTATCACACCCACAACACCACCACCACAACAACAACAACTATCACCTCAACACCACCACCACAATAACAACAACAAAGAAGAAGAAGAAGAAGGAAGAAGATACAAATCTGCGACGGCAACGCGAAAAGCAAAATGGAGACAGAAGAAGAAGCTGAAGAGGAAGGTTGATATAGATCTATGACGACGACGCTAAGGCACAGAACTGCAACACCTGAATCGCCTCGTCGCAGCGGCAAAGGTGGCACGAGAAGCGGTATGATGTGGCGATGGTGGCGCGATGAGAAGAAGAAAATACAGTGGTGATGCGGTGATGGTACAATGATGAAGAAATCGAAGGATCGGTAGAAAACTTCAAGAAATAGATGATGGAAATGATAAGAGATATGGAAATGTGTGATGGAGAAGATTTGTGCGTACTTTCATAAAGATATGATAAAAGATGTCTGAAGACCTCTGATTCAACCTCCATCTCTACCAACTATATTCTCCAAAAAGAGTGTTGGGTGAATGTGCTCCATGCTCTCTCTAAACATGTGTGCTCTCTAAACTTAAACTTTTTAATATTTGATTCCAATAAAACATATCTTAAATTGTAAATTACGTTAGTAATATGAGTAGATTAAACATCAATATGTAAGTGAGTAAATCTATCTTTGCGGGTCGTTACGGTAATTCCAATAATGGAGTTGTGGCTTTTACGAGTAGGTCCCTTTTGGTGTTTAACTTTTGGAGTTTAGAGTAAGCAAGTAGAGAAGGCCCACACGAGAGCACGCTCACTCAGTTCCTTCTCCAATCTCCAAACTCCAAGCCACCACCACCACCCACCATATATCTCAAACAAGAAGAAGAAGAAGGTGGAAGCAAAAACATGTTCAGGGACGTATCAAGCTGCAACACGTACAATTACGGTGATGCCCTTTACTGGGACGCACGCTACGTCCAAGAAGGTGGCTCCTTTGACTGGTATCAACGCTACTCTGCTCTCAGACCCTTCGTCCGCACTTACATCCCTCCTCCCAATTCCACCGTCCTCATGGTTGGTTGCGGCAATGCTGGTCTCTCCTCATTCCTCATTCCTCTTCTCTTCTATTTCCCCCAATTCATCATTATTAGGGCTTTTCTATTTTCCACCACTCTCATTCATTAGATTCATTTTGATGCTTTTTGCAGTTATGTCTGAAGATATGGTTAGAGATGGTTATGAGAGCATCACTAATATTGATATCTCATCGGTTGCCATTCAAATGATGAGAACTAAATATGATCACATCCCTCAGCTCAAATGTATATTCTTTTTATCTATGAATCAATCAATCGCGTTATTTTATTTTCTTACCTCCGTTTCTAAGTTTCCTTCATGAATTAGATATGCAGATGGATGTTAGGGATATGAGCTTCTTCCCTGACGAATCTTTTGATGGTGTCATTGATAAAGGTATCACTTGCTCATTTCATGGCAAAAAATTCTCATTTTCAGGAAGATTTAGGGTTTATCTTTTAGTATTTAGAGATTATGGGTTGAGTATTTATGATTTTAGGGTTGAGGATTTAAGATAAACAAAATAATTTTAAAAGAGTTGGCTGATATTGGCCAAAAAGTGTTGGTTCCCTAGTTAAACTCATAAAGTTCACAAATGATCATAATTTCAACAAAATATGTTTCCTGTAGAGTAGCTTTTTAGAAAAATTAGAAAAAAAAACAACTTGTAAACCGTTTCTTTTTAGAAATTAGAAACAAATGCACTCTTACTTTGTTATCCATGTACTAATTATACTTTTGTCTTGATATTCCATCTCCATTTGTAATCCATTGGCTCTTGGTCTAGGAACTCTTGATTCATTGATGGTATGTTGCTTACCCAACTCTGCTTATAATATCTTTATCCACATGCTTTGATCCTCACATTTTCTTTTATTTACTCTAGTGTGGTACTGATGCTCCAATTAGTGCTGCCCAGATGCTTGCAGAAGTGTGTAGGTTGTAGACTGTAGTGAGAACAATTTTTTTCCTGATATTTGTGCTGAAGTATTTGATTTCATAGTCATGCTTCATTTCATAATTCTCACTAATAATGGCTATTTTGTTCTTTGCAGGGTACTTAAACCTGGAGGGACTTATATGTTGGTAATTTTAATTACATAGATAGGGCTTTGTTTTTTATTAGTGCCATATCAATTATTCAGGTAATTTAGAGGATCTAATTAATAGCTGTATTGCCATTTTCAGATAACATATGGTGATCCAACAGTGAGGATGCCTCATATAAACAGACCTGTATACAATTGGAAAATTTCATTGTACAATATCCGTAAGATTTCATCCGATTTCACCGTTTTGTCTTTTTTCTTCACTATTAGATATGGATAACATTAAAACATACTAGCCTGCCACAATATTTTCCTTTTCAAGTATGGTTTGTTCTTGCCATTGCATAATGTATCTTAAATTGTAGAGGAAGAGTATTTTTCTGTTTCTATCCTTATTTGGATAATATAGCATGATGGTTGAAAGTTAACTACTTTTTTTTTGCAACATATTATATCTCAATACTTGGTAATAATGTTTCTTTCTTGACATCTCCAAAACACGGTATCCACTATCCAGCACTGTTTTTCCTTCCCTTTTATTACTATTATATATTATGATTATTTACTGCCTCCTGTTTTGAGCCATACGTGAGAGTCGAATAGTTGATATTATGCTTTTGTTGCAATTGTGTTAACTGTACCATCCATATAAGAACATTTTATGGCTAGATGTATAGAATACTGAAGTAAGCAGTGGTAACTGATAAGTTTTTAGGCAATGTTTTACCTAAGTGAAAAATATAATTTGAAAATTGGATTAAAATATAGAGAGGTATTCAACTGATTTATAGTAAATTAATATTTCAATTTTTGTTCTTAAAACAGTTAGGATGGCTTTTCTGTGAAGGTTCTGTCTTTGATGAATTGTATATGAAGTATATATATTATATACACAAGAATTCTTATTGCCAAATGCATATAGACTATAGTTGTGGAGATTTGGTTTAGTGCTCTTCTTATGCACACATTTTTTACATCCCTACAGCTAGACCAGGATTTCAAAAGCCTGAGAGTACAAGTTCATCTAGAAAATCATACTTAGATCCCATCCCTCTGACCGAAAAGGGCTTACTTCCTCCAGATTTCATTCTGGAAGACCCAGATTCTCACTATATATACATTTGTAGAAAGAACAACAACACAGAGATGGACAATATTCCACCATATCGACTAACAGCAGATGTTTTATAGCCCCGAGTTTCCACCGAAGCACTGATGAAGGTAGTATTTATCATCTTCACAAGCTTTGATGTGGATCACAGTCACTTAAATATGGTTCTTCTTGTCATTTGTACCATTTGAATTAGTTACCACCATCATTGGTGGATGTTGTAATAGTATTTCATTCTCATAAGTTAGTGTAGCAGGGTTTAGCTTGTAGTGATGATTGATATAAATTAAAATCTCTGAAGAAACGAGACAAAAATGACTGATCGATACCCTCCTTGTGTTATTTTGCCTGTGTTGTATCTGTTGTAACTTGTAACTCTGTTGTAATTGTCACATGTAAACGACGTTTTCTTTTCCTTAAGCTTGATTACTATTACAATTATGCTTCTATCAGAACCATTATTCTTGCCCATTTCCTTTAAAGCACTATTCTTGCCCCTTTCCTTTAAAAAGGATATGGTTTAAAACAGGGCTTAGCACCCTGTTGGTTAAGATGGTTTAAGCTAATCCTCTTTGCTTTTGATGAAGTTTTCTCTGATAGCAACATCAGAAACTTAGTTGCTTTATGTTTGGGTTTTCTGAGAGACTCAGGATTGTACCAATGGGCCTTGGTGCCTTTGGAATGATAAGGCAAGTTTTGTTGGTGTTACATGCAAGGGGTAAAAGGTCTAACCAACACTTGGGTTGGTTTAATGTGAATTCACTAGTCTGCTTAAACAAGTATCGGGGGTTTGAATTCTGTTGTCCATACAGTAGTAACCTATTGGCCAGCAGTAGATCCTTAAATCAGTAGATCCTTAAATGGGGTTCAGATTTGCGGCGGATTAATCGTCGACGCACTAGGTGGGGGATAATGTGGGAAACCAAATTTTTTTTCAAGAAGTGTTGGCTTTCTATACTAACCAGTACCTTTTTCATTCTAAAAAACTTTGCAGTGTAACTAGATTTGGCTCTTTAGTGACACATAGTAATGCTTGAAACTTGAACACAAGAGACAAACTAACTAACTCTAGTGGTATTTCTACCGAAACAAACATGTCACACGTCTCACATTCATACCTCATAGGCCATAAACATTGCTTGTTCAACCATTTCTTATCATCAGCTTGGGAAAAGTCATAAACACCCTGGAAATTTTCATGAGCCTGGGTTTTCAGTGACGTGGAAGTAATGAGTTAGAGGCCCTTGGACGCACCTCTATATCTCTTAATGACAACATTGATTAAGGCATCAAATTGATCCCAGTTGCTTCTGTCATATAGTTGGAGTGTATCAATTCATTTCAGAACCCCTATCAAATCATATACTTGAAATTTGATAGACACTAGTTTTCCTTTTATTTCCCCTCTCTTCATTACTAAAATGAAAAGTTTATTTATTTTGTTTAGTGCATATAAAGCAGTCACTTGGAAAAGGTTAGTCATTGTTGGAGAAGTAGAATTTGGAAGCCCCTTTACCTTTTCCCAAAGATGGAAGAAATTTCAACCCTATAATTAACCTCCCTTCCAAGTTCCATCATTTGCCATTTGACTTTTGACGTCCTTGTTGATTTTTATTACTATAACCGGATAAAGAGAGATTTTATTCCTTTTTCATAGAAGAAAACATTTTACTTACTCCTCCATAAGTCCATAGTCTATTTGAAAATTTGTGATGCTCATATTGGTCTTTGAAAAATCAAACATGGGTATTGGGTAAATTAAATTTGGTCCCTTGAATATTCAATGTTGTCTGAAGTAAAGTTGATCACATGACACTTTTAGTATGTTGTGATATTTAGCAGTAATCAACAGAAATTAACAGAAAGATCAACTTAATTGACGTTGACACTTTCTAATGATCAAATTGGTGCAAAACTCATTGGTAATCTTTTAAGAACTAATTTTAACATCGTCCGGTACAAAACTACAAGTGTGTGTTTTGTGGACCAAAAGAATGAGTATTAATGTGTTAGATGGGCCATTATGCAGAATGTTTAAAGCAAAGGTGTACATAAGGGACCCATTTCCTTATTACTATATTGGAGCACCTTGTTTTCTCAGTTATCAGCTCACACGGTTAAGTGAATAAAGACATAAGTGCGCTATCTGAGTTCTGACACAAGCTTGGAACCCTCTTTCTCCTTGTCTCAGTTACACAAATTCACCATACTCCATACACTAACACCAAACTAACTACTCCTGCTTACTCAAAATAAATACACATATCACATCAATATGCAGAAAGGTTTTTGACATTAATTAAACCCCATTTTTTACCGTCTCTTTTAGTTTCATGTCAAATTTATCGAATTTATCTATTTAAATTAAATATTAATTTTTAATTTGTTGATAAATTAGACATCAAACTTTAGACATCATAACAATCATTTTAATTAAATTACGAAATGTTAGTGTACAAAGTACAAACACAAAAAATTATTTTATATATATATATATATATATATATATATATATTTTATTTTACATATTTTTCAATAAAAATAAGCAATTATCATAAAAATTAAATTTATTATAGTAGAATAATTTAAAAATTTTACAATAATATAATTAGATTTTTCGGGAATAAAAAAGACCAAATAGATTCCCAATTATTACACGAAGGATAATTCTATAATCAAGAACTTTTTACGTATATAAAATAAAGAGAAGTATTATTTTTACTTTAAAAATTAATAAAAGTAAAATAAAATACTTCACATAATTGACATCCAATCACTCATAAAAAAAAAATTCATTATTTTTTCTCTTCACCATGACATGCACTTTAAAAGAATTGTCTTTAATGGAGTAAATACTCAAATTAGCCCCTAAAATTTGAGATTGGTCTCAAATTAACCCCTCAAATTTCATTGGCCTCATTTTGGACCCTAAATTTTTAATTTTGTTCCAATTTAGCCATTTCACTATCTTACTGTCCACGTAAATCGTTAGATTGTCATGTTAGCTGTGACTCAAAAACAAAATTTTGCTCTTGGCGCCACAAGACTCATATACGACTTCTTTCTTCCGTTTTTGAGTTAAAAACATCTCTAATGAGTTAAAAATGACGTCGTGCTTCCGTTTTTGAGTTCAAAATACCTCTAATGAGTTAAAAAACGAAAGAATGACATTGTTTATGAATCTTGTGGCGCAAAGAGCAAAACTTTGTTTTTGAATTACAGTCAGCGTGACAATCTAACGGTCCACGTGGGGAACAAAAAAACGGAAGGGCTAAACTGGAACAAAATTAGAAATTTGGGGTTTAAAATGAGGCCAATAAAATTTAAGGGACTAATTTAAGTATGATCTCAAATTTCACGGCCAATTTGAGTATTTACTCATTTTTAATGAGTAAATTTATGTAAATATATATGAAAAAATTTGGTTAATTTTTTTTAAAATTCTGAACTTCATTGAAAAATAGAACGGAATTTCATTGAAAGAGAGAACCAGATTTTTCCTCCTCCTGATCCTCTTTGCGATCTCCTTCTTCTGCTTTTCCTTCTCCTTTCCATTTTTCCTTCTCTTTCTCTTCCTCCTCCTCCTCCTAGAGCCGTCAAAATTAGTTAAATCTGTCTGGTCAGCTCGTTTATCCATATAAACGGATGGGTTTTTGCCTCTCAGCCCGAACCATTTAATATCCGGGCTAAATGGACTGAGTCTATTTACCCCGAAAAAAAATCCGAGTTAAACGGGCTGGTCTATTTTTTTTTAATTTTTTCAAAAATAATTTTTTTTCCATATTTTCTCTTATTCGACCCAAAAACCCAATTTTCCAACTAAAAACTTTGTTTTTTCTAAGTTTTTTTGGGCTAAAAAAATGTATTTTTGGGTCAAAAATATTTTTTTAAATTAAAAATTAAAATTTTTATTTAATTTTTAAAAAATAATTATTTAATTAATTAACCAGCTTGATCATAAATTGGTCGGGTTTAAAAATTATAGCACGTATATAAATCGGATTTAAAGGGCTTGCCCGTTTACCCGCGGGCTAAACGGGTCGGGCCTAAATACGCCAGATCCGCCTATTTGACATCTCTCCTCCTCCTCATCTTCTTCTTCCTTTTGTTCTCTGCGTTCTTCTTCTTTTGCTTCTCCTCCTCCTCCTCCTTCTTCCTCCTCCTCCTCCTCCTCCTCCTTTATTGCTGCGTTGCTATCGAAGTCATCATCATCTTTCTCCTCCTCCTCTTTTTTTTCTTGTCATCGTCGTCGTTATCGTCATCGCTACTATCGTCGTGATTTTTTTTTTCTCTGCATCGAAAATAAAATTAACGCGAGAGCAACATAAAACCATAAAGCGCTTGGGAGAGAAGGGATTGGTTGAATTTGGTTGATAAAAAGATTTGGTTGTCTAAAATTATTGTATAAAAATTAATTTACGTATATCATTGTACATCTCATATATCCTTTATTTTTTTTTCTATTTTAATTTCTGTGTTAAGTTACACTATTTTTTTTCTATATATAATTTTTTTATGCTATCGTATATTGTATTTATATGTTTTATGAATTTTTTTATTTTAATGCTAATATTTTTCGTATTGTAAATAGGTTATATGCAGTTTTGCATGATATTAATGATAATATAAGGTACCCTCAAAATAACTTATCTCATAGAAAGAATCAATATGGCTTGTCAATTTATTTGGTCAGATTTCATTTGATTTTGTTTCCTTTTTCAATCATCTCAAGCTTCCTATACTCGTAAATCGGTTTATACTTCTTCATGAATTATTATAGAGTTGAACTTCTTTATTATATTCTCTTCCATACGCACTAAGCTTAAAAGAAGAAAAGAAATAAATCACATGGCCATCTAAAATGACTTCTTGTAATTGGGAGTTGTTAATTAATTGTTGAGGCTTTAGCTTCTATGAATGTCTTAAATGGTTTCCCAATATAGTATTAAGTATTTTAGAGACTATTGCATTTTTAAGAATTTAAGAATTTAATATTGTGGTATAATTCCAGATTTTTCCCCTTTTTTAATTAAAAAAATGTTCATTGTTTTATTTTCTTTTGCTTTTTAATTTGTTCTTCTCTTCTGTATTTTTCTTAAAAGATCTCATTTGTTTCTCTTCATAACATTATGAGTCTATTATATATTTCACACTCTTCACTAATGAATAATATTTTTTTAATAAAATTAAAGAATGAAATTCCCATCAAGATCGACAATAATTGTTCATCAAACTTAATGGTATCGTTGCTTAGGTAATAAAGCTGGCTACATTATATTTTATTTGCCATTATTTTCTTTATATTATTTTATTTTATATTCCTAGCTAGCTAGGTCCACTTTCATGGTGGACCCAAAGTGTGAATAACATCAACAATGAAGAAAATGAGCTATGATAGATTGATTGGATTTTAAAACTGCTCTAGCAGAAATTTTTTTCATATAAGTCTGCTTGGCAGATAAGCACAACAAAAAATAATATAATATCTTCCCACACATCTTAGTTACATGTGTCAGGAAAATTTTATTTGTAACTTTTTAAAGCTAGGATATAATTAAATAAAGAAAAGTATTTAAATAATTAATCATCACAATTACTTGATGCATATGATAACTTCAAAGAGTGATCATCATCAACAAAGATAATGCTGAAATTAGTGAGTAAAAACTAAAAATTTTATAGATCATATATATATAGTTGCTTATATTTAGTGCAAAGTTTTTAAAAATGATAAATCAGTAATTAAGTTGTAAGGTTTGAAAATATATCTGATACATTTGAAAAGCTATATTTTAGTTAAATAAAAACCCATTTAACTTGCTTTTGACATATATACTTTTTTTTAAAAGAAAAAAAAATCCATGGACTTACTTCATTTTATAATGCATGAAGGAGTAGGTAAATACATGCATAAGAAAAATTTGAAGTAGTTGTATGTCTAGTTAAATTATTTATGAAGAATTACTATATTAATATGTATGACCAATTAATTGGTCTCACTCACAAAAGCAACTCAAAATCACTCAAATTTTTATGCAAATAAGATTCTATCTTTACATATAGAATTAAATTTATCTTTTTTTTTTAAAGTAGAAAATGGGTCATTGTTCATATATATATATATATATATATATATATATATATATATATATATATATATATATATATATATATTTTATATATTTTTTAT
>JASCZI010090726.1:71491-84117 GCA_036250425.1 Stylosanthes scabra
AAAAAAAAAGGTAGGATTCTAGGAGAACTCCCCCAAAAATCAAATCATATAATGTAGAATTTGGTTCTTCTCTTTTTGGGATATTGGCTAAGCCTCAAGATTCAGATTTTACCAACCACATTTTGGTGTAAACAGGCTGGGGATTGTGAGAAGTTTCAAGTTATTATGAACCATGCTTTAGTTATTTATCTTCAAAAATCAAAAGGATTCTTAGGCTATTTTTCTGTTGTTGCATATTCATCATGATGTCTTGTTTTTCCTTTTACTTTAATCTAGAATATGCATCAATCAATCATTCAACCTTTTATTTCAATTTTGTCTTTGTCAAGAAGAAATTATTTAGCTCCCTCTTGAATATCATCTTGTTAAACAAGGGTAAAAAGTTGCTGATTTTTTTGAGAGATTTTTAGACTTTGAAAGTATATAGATTTTCACTTCATTGAATATTATATAAGAGGATATTTGAAAATTGATATTTCTAAGAACCATTTTTTTTGTTATTTTTCTTTATTTCCACTTTTCCTGGGATTTCTTCAAATCCTGCTTTAACCAAAGCTTTGTAAGAATGAGTTACATAGTTCTGATTTCTGCCGAATTTGTAATTTGTAAAGTGAAAGATCCATTTTTGAATATAGACATAAAAGTTATCACAAGAACAGAACAGAATCTATATGCAATGAAATCTATATAGTATTTACATTACTTGTTAAACTAAGAATCATACACTTTGAAAACATTACAAAACTTAAAAGAACCTATGAAACTATATCTATATGAGTCTATCTATACACAGCAAATCAAATCAAATCAATCAAACAAGAGAATTTTAGGGTCCTTTCTTCAATCTAAGACAATCTATTAATTCAGTTCTCTGTTTCATTACCTTGTTGAACATATCATCCACCATAGCACTTACAACATCACAGAGATTCTCCAACACTTGCAGCTTTGTTTGCATTTCCTCTGCAGCCACATGCTTCAAATCTTCTGAATCATCATCATCAACAAGAACTTGAGCAACAGAATCATTGATCTCCTTCACCTCCTTCAACACAGGAATCTTCTCCATTATTTGTTCATTGATCTTGGAATCAAGTGTCACAACCAGAGAACCATCAAAACCACCTAGAACTTGTCTTAACTCCATATATGGCTTATTATTACTACACAAACCAGACAACAAAATCCCACATACCCAAAAGCCAAGACTCTTCATTTCCTTCAAAGCTTCATTAACAACCCATTCTTTGCCACTAAAGATCCTTCCTTGATCACTCTCTTTGCTCAATTCTTTGCCAAAATTGACACTGAAATTGGAACAACACAGCTCAATTGGTTTCAGATGCTTTGATACCATGGAAGATGGATGTGAAGAATCTTGTAACAATGATAAACCATGAGAAAGAGAAAGCCTTGATTGTGAAAGATGAGAGAGTGATGAAGAAACTGAATTGAAAATCTCCAACAGACACAAGCTGTAGCTGAGATACCCTTCAATGGAACCAACCTCCCATTTACTTAAAGGGCAATCTATGTCCACAACAAGATTTGCAAAAGCCTTGTTGGTGAAGGGTAAGATCCCAAAACACTGCTCAATCCATGTCAAGGAGAAGAACAAGATCTCTGACGATGATCCTGGTTTCAACAAATCAACTGATAACTGCCCTATGAATTTGGAAACCTCACATCTAAAAGCATGCAAGGAAGCTAACAATTTCTCAGGTTGGTTATCATGATGATCATGGTTGGTCTGATTTTGATGGTGGTTGTGATGATTCTCCAGCTTGGTGTAGAGTTTTGCAAAGGTATGTTCCAAGAGCACCATTGACAACACAACACAAATAATAACGTTGTTGGGGGGTGAGTTGAGAATTAGTACTAATAATTAAAAAAGAAAAAGTAAAAGGGCTTGAAAGTTTGGTTGTAGATGACTTATTGGTTGGAAAGTTGAGCTGATATGATAAAGTTTGGTTTTTGATCTCAGAAAAAGAGTACTAGAATGCAACTAGGTTGCGGATATGATCAAAACACACAATTGGGGTTTTCCCACACAGATTAAAAACCAAAAAAACAAAACTAGGGGCACCCATTTTGGCGGTGGTCAAATATGTTCATCTGACTTATAGTTTTGGTTAAAAGAGGTTGGGTTAGGATATAATTTATGTTATGGAAAAAATGGTCCCTATGAAATTACTTTGATCAATATACATACTAAGATAATATATATGATATGAAGATGGTATTTTTTGTCAGTGGTTGTTTGTTGTTGCTTTGAAGTTGCAAATTGATGGAGAAAGGGAGTTGCCTTGAAGGAGAAGGAAGAAGCTTCAGTGAGAGTATGTATGCATTTGATGAGGGACACAAGAAGAACGTTTTTATCCTCACATGTTATGTGTCTCTCTCATTCTTTTCTTTTTCTTTTTCTTTTTGCTGATTTACATCACAAGAAACATTGTATTTGATCATTTTTTTGTGTGTGCCAATTTGATCGTTGTATCTGCTTCAATAACATCATTTTTTATGGTTTGTTTTTGGGTAGATTCAATAATAATTGTCATGTCCTATTGGGTAGGTACATGTATTGATGCTCTTTTAATAAGAAGAACAATGCGGAAGAGTAGATAAAAAATAAAAATTAATCTACGTGTGTCACTCTATGTCTTTTTACACATTATTTTTAACACAAAAAAATATAACATATTAGTGCGGAGATATACAATGGTACATGTAGTATTACCGAAAAATAATGAAAAACTTATTAGTAGAAATATCTATACATCTAATATTTTATTATCTTCCAAAATTTATATGAGTTATATCCATAACTATGTATTAGCTTTCTAATTTTTTTATATATTAATGGGTTCAAGAATTAAATTTTCTCCATTAATATCAATTGACCTTTTAAGATCGTTCTTTTATTCAAAATTTAAATTTTAAATCTAACCAATAAAAAATTAAATCTTAAATTCTAAACCTAAATCTTTTAAAAATTAGGGTTGAAAGTTTAACTTTATAATAAAAATTTTAATTAATATTGCGTAATTAAAAATTAATTCTCAGTCTACATTAATGTATCGCTTACATAGTTATGAACTTATGATAATTATGTTTGATGTCAATTTTATTTATTTATTTTATATTGTAGTTATTATTTGGATAGTTATTAAATTGAGTAATGATAAACACTCATAGATAAAAATTATCATATTTAAATTGAATAATAATCACATCCGTAATTATATATTTATAATATTTAATAGTATGTATTTAATTTTATAATAATTTATTAATAGAAATAAAAAATAAAATAAAAAAACAATGGTTATTTATGGTAAAAAAAACGATGACTAGTAAACTTTTTCTATTAAATTCATATTTTGCAATTCTACAAGTCAACTAAGGCGTGATTTGGTAAAGCTTTTTGGAGAAGTGTTAGAGCTTTTTAAAAGCACAAACACCTCATTTTGTGTTGATAAATAAAAAAAAGAATGTGCTTGTGCTTGTATTTGCAGCTTTTAAAAAATGGGATATTTTTGAAAGCATATAAAAAAAAATTTTTAAAATGATTTATACTTATCTAAACAAAGTGCTATGATTTTTAAAAAATTATTTTTTAAAAGATAACTTTGTAAGATACTTTCAAAGAGTTAAAGTTTTACCGAGGCAAGTATAAGTAATTCATCTCTTGTAAATTGAACTAAAATAATAATAACAAAATATGCTGTACCGTAATTTGAAGATCAAGATGTTGAAATTCCAATATAAAATCACTTGTTATATTGTAAGCGCTTACGTTATTAATTGAACAATTGCTTTTAGAAAGGGAACAAAAAAGCATGACGAATGACCCCATGATAATGATTTGAGTATATGCACAAAATGAACCAATGTAAAATTATTCATTTATTTGGATCTCGTTTTGTGTATGCTTATTATAATATAATTAATTAATATTTACACTTATTAATTGTCTTGAGACCAATTTAGAAAATAAATAATATTTTAAACCATAATAGATACATAAAGATTAGATATTATATAATAATTGGGAGGCCAAAACGGGATAAACACACTAAACCTGAAAAAAAAAAAAGTCGGTTTGGACTTTTAAAAAATAATAATTTTAAATGTATATTTATTTTATCTAGTTAAAATTAAATTCAACTAAATTATTTATTTTATATCAAATAGATGATTTTTTTGATGTTAAATAAAAATTTATTTCAATATTATTTTTTTACTATATTTGATATTAAAATGTTCTTCTATTTAATATAAAAATAAATAATTTGATTGATTTTGGTTAGCCAAAATAAATGTACATATAGCATTACACGGAAAAAAAAGAGTATTATAAGGATATATATACGAAACACATTTCTTTTATTTTTTGTTTTTTTTCTTTATTTTATTTTTCTATTTCTTTGTTTATTGATTTTATTTTGCACTTCCATATACATGCTTCAACCTGTGCAACTTATCACGTTCCTTAAAATAAAAACGATTTTCTTTTTATCACAAAATTTTATTTCTATTTTTGTTTTCTATGGTATTATAATTTATAAATGATGTTTTAAAATTGATTGTTATTCTAAACTAAGTTGAAATTGTTATTTTCTATTATTCTTTGTACTGAAGATGACCTTATCCGCTGTAAATGGAGTTGTCAACCAGCTCCATTCAACTGAAACGAGAGCTTAATACCAAATAGTATTGCTAACCCTATATAGAATAACAAAGAGATAAACAAGTTTAAATAAATAAATAATATTATGAGAGTTTAGATTCCTTAGTTGAGTTTAATATAAGAATTATATACCTTTTAATTACGTGCAGTGCATCTGTGAGATGCCAATTGGGACACACACGGTTGCTTGTTCATGAACTCAACTACTAACAACAATACAACATACACGCCTTTCTTTAAATTTGAGTTATGTGTGACACACTTTTTCAGTTTATATCAATTCCACTTTGAATTTATATCTCATAAAATAAATAAATAAATTTTGTGTGAGTCAACACAAACACAGCCCAAAGTTAAATATCCACAAAACAGTTAAAAGTCAACAACACAAATCGTGTGCTGCATGAACAAATTAAATGGCTAGTATCCGTAGGTTTCTTTTTTAAACTTGAAAGTAACGTAAATTCTCTTGTATAATTATAGTAAAATAAAGTAATGTATGTAAATATCTATATATATACACTATATTTTACATTTTGCTTAACTATGTTGACATCTTTTGTAATTTGATCATTTAAAAACTAAAAATGGTCTTATGGATTAATCTTTTTTTTTGGACAACAATCTTATGAATTATTAAAAATATGGGAAAGAAAAAATCTGCAGCACCGTTTTTGGACTTGAGCATCTTTTTGTTTGTCTGAAGTTCAGCTTTAATATAAGGGCAGCCCAAAGAGAAGATTCACAATGGATCAGAGAACGAAGCCCAATAATCTTTTGTCTTGAACCCAATATTTGATAGGCCTTTAGTTCTCCTTATTGTTGACAATACACTTTATATCCTTAAACCTAATACCCAAAAAAGAAAAATCAACAATCCTAATGGTCAACTCACAAGAGTGTTTAAGTAAGTGTCGGGATTCGAATCTTGTCTTGTGCATCTAGTAATCCACCAGTTAGTAGTTAGTGACAGATTCTTAAATGACATTCAGATTTACAAAGAACTAATCCTTGATGCGGGATTCTGTGAAAAAAAAAAGTGACCTCTCACCTCTAAGTTGTTTTTTGTTGGTTTACCGAATTTTTTTATTTACCTTTTTATTTCACTTTATTACTTTATCCTTGTGCGTTATTTCTTGCAGAGTGAGTTAATCCCAATTTGCAAGTTGACTCTTGCAGTCAAAGTTGTGTAGTGCTAAAATATTTCCATAATTAGCGAGCCTGGAGCCATCATATTGCTTTGGCTCATTTTCTCAAAAGAAATAAAATACAATTTTAATCAAATCATGACTCTACTTTGTGACACCCGTGACTCACGGACTATAATCCCTAGATAAGATAATAACATATTGTTCTTTAATCTAATTAATATATATTATAAACTGTAAAGTTCCTAAGAATCCACTACCACATAGAAAAGGGAAAAAAAAGAGGGAAATATTAAATAACCCATCAAATTGCATGCTCATAAGCCGTTAATTTTTCTTTTTTTATTTAGAAGTTTGGGTATATTGAAAACTCAATATATTTTAATTAGCCAAAATTTTAAAACAGAGGAATTGCATTATAATTAATTTCTACATGTGTAATTGTTGAATTGATTGCCTAAGCCTATATGATTAATAAGATAATATCTTCAAAATTTTGAATGAATGTAGGCGTGTTTCTGTGCATTTGATAAACCAAAAAAAAAAAAAAAACAATGGAACCCACATGCAAATAATAGAAAGATCCTAGCAAAGAAAATAATGATTTATACCCTTAATTAAATTATTTGGTGGTCCACCAGGTATCTACAGCTACCAACTGTCCTGAATAATTTTTATTCAAGACTTCAACGTGATTATTAATTATTAGGGATAAATACTTTTTTTTTTCTCTTATGATTTGGAGTGATGAAAAAATTAAAAATGAGACTCAAAATTACTCGATTACATAATTTTTCTACCTATTACTTTTTTGGACAACATAAATTTACGTAAATCGTTGGAGGGGTCTAACAATTCAAAAATTTTCAAATAAATTGCTTTACCCCAACAACAATTTACTAGGAAATACGAAGTTGAAGAAAATCATTGAACCCCTACAACAATTTTTCCGACATGCATAATAAAAAAAGATCGTGTTACCCCTTCAACGATTCTTTTACTATTTCATTTTAAAACCCAATCATTATACAACGTTCTTCCCTCTTTCTCTCTTCTTCTTCCTTCCATATGATGTTAAGAAATATGCATTATTCAGCTGTAATTTGGCTTACATATAATTTGGATCGATTTGAAAGGAAAAATGATATAATTTATCACCATATCCATTTTCATTACAATTTTGTCATGGATTATTTTATATAGTTTATTTTTTATTTTTATCAAACTTTTTAGGCCTTATAAAACTCTTTGAAATACAATATCTAGTATTATTTTTATTCTTATCTTATATATAAATCAACTACTAAATAAATATGTTACGTAGTATATGTCATGCAATATGTAAGTCTTGAGTTTGTATATAAGATATTACACCATCATATATAATATATATAATAACAATAATGCTACACATACAAGCAAATTATCCAACCAAGTCAAACCAAGCAATTTTGCCCCACTCTCACTTAGGAGTGTGCATACACGCACAACACTCACCCACAAAAAACTGAAAAACGTAAAAAGGCGCTTCTCTCTGAACTCAGAAAAGCGAAAACTCGCCTTGCATGCATCAAGCAATCGGAAGTTGACAGAACCACCCGAAAAAAGGCCAAAGAACGGATCATAAACTCGCAAGCTTGGCCCAAGAGCCTCAAGCTCCCGAGTGGGGGCAATGTTACGGACCAGCCTCCAAGGCCCAAAATCATCAAAGAATAAGGCCATAAAAGTGACCCACAAGAAAAGATGAATCATCTAAAATAGGAAAGATTTGATACAATCTTAACAGATCCTAATAAGATCTCAACTACCCGCAACTATATAAGCAGAGGGCATCACCCCCTCAAGGTACGCCCTCTCTTAACCTACCTCACTCTAATAGATCTAGAATCCCATAATCCTATTATGGGCTTCTAGAGCTATTCACCTCCACAACAATCCCTTCTCGGCTATAACTCTCGGCCACGCCGTAGGGTTTGTCATCGAAGGCACACCTTCTTATCCCAAACATCGTATCTCGACCCCCTTTCGAAGTCCTTTGGACAATCGTTGAGGATTCAACATTGGCGCCGTCTGTGGGGATACTCCGAGACCGAGGAGCAAGAAGCGCAGGCATCGGTGATCCAAGCAAGGAATGGAAGAAATACCACTCAATGACGGAGACAACACCGGCAACCCCCTATCGACTCCGAAAAAGGAGATCGACCAGAGGAACAATACCATCCAACAGTTGGAAGCGGCTCTGAGAGAACTCTTAAAAAGGCAAACCCGAGAAGCGGCACTGGCCTCGGAAGCCGTAAGAAGAGCAGAAGAGCTCGCCCGGAAGCAGCAGGCCATCCTGGACGAGGCGGAAAAGCGAGAAAAAGACAGGCTCGAAAAGCTCGAAAAGCTTAACAGTAAAACTCAGACCGCAGCAGACCACAGCAACAAGACGGCGGAATCAAAGGATCGCACGTGGAGACCATCCACTATGATAAAACGGGCCCCCGGAAAAGAAGGGAACAAGCACCCATTCTTAGCTCACATCTTGGCGGAAGAAATCCCCAAGAAGTTCAGATACCCCGTGGAAATCGAACCGTATGACGGAACTACAGACCCAAAGCATCACTTAGATGCCTTCGAGAACAGAATGCTGCTGGTGAATGCTTCCGACGCGATACAGTGCAAAGCCTTCACCATAACTCTAAAGAAAGAGGCCTTGACATGGTTCAACGCTCTCCCTCCGGGCAGTATAGAGTGCTTTTCTGACCTGACGGACAGCTTCATGAAGAACTTCACAACCCGCCGGAAGCTCCCAAAAACATGTCTGGACCTATACTCGATAGTGCAAAAACCTGAAGAAACCCTTCGGAGTTATCTGGACCATTTCAACACGAAATGCACACAAATCGAAGGACTGCAATCCCAGGCGGCCCTGATGGCCTTAGTCAAAGGGCTGAATGAAGACACCCCTTTTCTGAAAAGCCTGACCAAAAGGCCACCAAAAACAATGGAAGAGATCCAAGAGCGATCCCAGGACTACCTGCAGCAAGAAGAGTTGCAGACCGCCGTGAAAACGGACAGAAACAAAAAGGACAACCCCCGAAAAGAGCACTTCAGAGACGACAGAGGACGGAAAGAACATAGATCTAATAGATCATACTACAATCCCCTCAACGTCTCCCTAGCCCAGTTCCTGAATGATGTATCTCAGGTCGTGATGGTACCAGCTCCAAGACCCATAAAGAACACCAGCAGAGGAGACCGACGCTCGTACTGTAAGTACCACAAACAGCATGGGCACGACACGGAGGAGTGTCGCGACCTCCTCGACTTCATCAAGGAAGGGCTAAAAAATGGAAGATTCCGTGAATACACTGGCAGGAACAGAAACAAAGATGATGAACGAAGGGTCAGGCAGAGACAGAACAGCCCGGAAACCAAAGCGGAGAGAAGAAGGGATGAACCCAAAGAGCGCAGTGCGCACCACGAGTTAACAATGATCTCCGGAGGGATCCCAGATGAAGGAACCCCCCCGTCTAAGAAGGCGGCAAAACGAAGTAAGCACTCATGCCTGGCGGTGGAGGTCATGCCTAGACCCCTAGCCGGAAATCCACCCCCAGCAATTGTCTTCTCCTCAGAAGAAATCCGGCAAACAATCAGCAACATGAACCAACCACTGGTTATCTCCGCCTCCACTATCAACACCAAAATACGAAGAGTATTTGTTGATCAAGGAAGCTCAGCGGACATACTATTCCGAAGATGCTTTGACGCACTCGGCCTCACAGAAAGTGACTTGGAAGCACACTCCGATGACCTAGTCGGATTTTCCGGGGAGAGGGTCACACCAGACGGTTTCGTCACCCTTTGAGTCTCCATCGGAAACCCCCCGGACACAAGAAATGTCAAAGTCCGATGGTTAGTGGTTAACCACAACTCTGCCTACAACGCAATCATCGGAAGACCAACCTTGAACAAAATCGGAGCAATTGTGGCTACATCCATCCCGACCATGAAATTCATAGCTGACAACGGAGACGTGGGCACCTTAAAAGGGGACATCTCGGAAGTAGAAAGATGCCATGGGGCTACTCTGCACAATTCCAAAGAGCAACTCCCCAGACCCACCAAACCGGACACGGCCTCCAAATTCCAAATGGTAGACCTTGAACCCCCCGAAAGAAACTCCCTGAAAGGCCGCAACCAGAGGGGGAACTAGAAAAGGTGCAAATCGGACCAAAAACCGAGCAAGTCACAATGATAGCAAAAACCCTCCCGGAAGAAGTCAAGGCGGACCTAACTCACTTCCTAAAAAGAAACGTGGACCTATTCGCATGGACAGCAGCAGACATGCCGGGCATAGACCCCAACTTCTCCAGCCACAAGCTATTCATACTGCCCGGAAGTAAACCGGTGGCACAAAGGCTTCGACGAATGAGTCCAGAGAAGACGGAAGAAGTCAAGAAGCAAGTACAGAACTTGCTCGAAGCAGGGTTCATAGAGGAAGTTAAATACCCCACCTGGCTCAGCAACGTCGTCATGGTCCCTAAGAGCAACGGAAAGTGGAGGATGTGTGTGGATTACACCAGCCTAAACAAAGCATGCCCAAAAGATCCCTACCCGCTTCCGAGCATCGATGGGCTCGTAGATAGAGCCTCAGGCTACAAATTTCTGTTCTTTATGGACGCCTACTCCGGATACAATCAAATCTCCATGTATCCCAGAGATGCCAAGAAAACAACCTTTATCACCCCCATTGGTAACTTCTACTACAAGGTAATGCCGTTCGGACTAAAGAACGCAGGTTCAACTTACCAAAGGCTCATGGACAAGGTGTTCAAAGAGCTCTTAGGCGGAATACTAGAAGTCTATGTGGACGACATGCTTATCAAGACAAGAACCAAAGAAGATCTCATTTCAAATCTGGAAAAAGTCTTCGGAAAACTTCGGGAACACCAGATGTGGCTCAACCCCGCCAAGTGCGCATTCACGGTGGAAGCCGGAAAATTCCTCGGCTTCATGTTAACAAGCCGAGGAATTGAGGCAAACCCTGAAAAATGCCAAGCCATCCTATCTATGAAACAGCCGGAATCCTTAAAAGAGGTACAGAGCTTGACCGGAAGATTGGCAGCATTATCCAGATTCCTGGCAGCATCAGCAGTAAAAGCAGCCCCACTATTCAAACTCATGAAGAAAGGAGCAGAATTCAACTGGACGGAAGATTACTAAAAAGCTTTTCAAAGCTTCAAAGACTACTTAGCAGCACCACCCATCCTAGTAAAATCGGAAGAGGGAAAGCCCTTGATAATCTATCTAGCCGCCACCGACGATGCAGTCGCTGGAGCGCTAGTCCAGGAAAGAGGAAAAGCACAAGAGCCCGTCTACTTTGTCAGCAAAACCCTCCAAGGAGCAGAGCTGAAATACCAGAAATTGGAGAAACTAGCATTTGCCCTAACCATGGCAGCTAGGAGGCTCCGACAATACTTCCAGACCCACCCAATCAGCACTGTAACAGATTCTCCAAAAGCCTGACCTGGCAGGAAGAATGCTGGCCTGGGCCATCGAGCTATCAGAATACCACATAACTTTCGAGGGAAGAACGTCCGTTAAAGGACAAGCACTGGCCGACTTCGTGGCGGAGTTCACCCCCAAACACCAAACAGACAGCCATACCCCATGGATCCTGCATGTGGATGGTTCCTCAAACACTAAAGGCGGCGGGGGTGGCGTATTGCTGGAAGGACCTGAAGAAGTTGCCATAGAAATGGCCATAAAATTCCAATTCCAGGCAAGCAACAACGAAGCGGAATATGAGGCACTCATAGCGGGGCTGAAGCTAGCAAAAGAGCTGGGCCCAAATGGCAAAGTACTTGGAAAAATCAAAAGGGCTGCTAAGCTCTTTCCGAAAAGTACAAATGAAGCACATCCCCCGGAAAGAGAATGACCGGGCAAACACTCTATCAAAGCTGGCAAGTACTAAGCCAGGCGGAGGCAACCGCACCCTCATCCAGGAAACCAAAGAAAAACCATCGATAGAGGAGGCTCAAACGGTGTTATCAATCTCGGAAAGTCAAAGCTGGAAACACCCCATCATGAAGTTCCTGATAAGCGGAATTCTTCCAGGAGACAAAGATGAGGCCAACAAACTCAGAAGAGAAGCGGCGAACTACACGATAGTAGCCGGCGAACTATACAAAAGAGGAGCGACAACCCCACTCTTAAAGTGCGCGGAAGAAGAAAGAATTCAAACAATCCTTGCAGAAGCACATGAAGGTGCCTGCGGGCACCACCAGGGAACAAAGGCCCTCGTAAGGAGAATCCTTCTAGCCGGCATATACTGGCCGACCATGAAAGCAGACGCCAGGTCACATGTTGAAAAGTGCCAAAGGTGCCAAGAACATTCGAAGCTGCAGAAAGTGCCAGCAACTGAACTATCAGCCATCACTGCTCCCTAGCCATTCGATAAGTGGGGATCAACCTCCTAGGACCCTTCCCCAAAGGTTCGGGGCAAGTGAAGTACCTAATCGTGGCAATCGACTATTTTACAAAGTGGGTGGAAGCTGAAGCATTAGCGTCAATCACAGCAACGCAATGCAAAAAGTTCGTTTGGAACAACATCATCACCAGATTTGGAATCCCAAAAGTTATCACATCTGACAATGGGACACAATTCATGGACAAAAATTTCAAAGAATTCCTAGAGGGATTCCGGATCCATCAACAATTCTCGTCCGTGGAACACCCGCAAGCAAACGGACAAGTCGAAGCCATGAACAAAATAATCTTAAACGGATTAAAAAAGAGGCTCG
>JASCZI010090726.1:84127-111451 GCA_036250425.1 Stylosanthes scabra
AGATGTTGGGCGGAAGAGCTCGGAAGCGTGCTCTGGGCCTACAGGACCACAGAACAGTCCGCAACAGGGATAACACCCATCCGACTTACCTACGGGGCAGAAGCCATGATCCCCCTGGAAATAGCATAGCAAACCATCCGGGTGTCAAATTATGACCCGGAAGAAAACCAAGGCGAAAGAGAAACAGAAGTCGACGTGGTCTCTGAAATTAGAGATGCAACAAGAATAAAGCAGCAGGCGGTAAAAGCACTCTTAGCCGCCAAGGGGGAAAGAATGCAGCCCAAGGAAAACTAGGAGCAAACTGGGAAGGCCCTTACCGGGTAGTTCAAGTACTCGGAAAAGACGCCTACAAGCTCGGCACCATAGAAGGAGGCCAAGTCCCGAGGACTTGGCACATATCCAACCTCAGAAAGTACCACATGTAAAAGAACATAGCAGCATGTACTCTTTTTCCTTCCATCTATTATTTTTTCCCAAAAACAAGGGTTTTTCGGGTGGAAAGGTTTTAACGAGGCATATAAGCGTTCCGGCCACATTGGTCGTAAAAGATTAATGAAAAAAGAAGTATTCTTCACTCATTCCTTAGAATTTTATCCTCTCAAATCTTTTTCTTTTCCCCTTAGCCTTACGTCGCTACTCAAAAGCACGAAAAGCGCAGAAAGAAAAAGGCATTTTTTCCTTTTACAAAAAGAAACAAAAATGTCGAAAAGAGCCCGGGAGCCCTTAAATTAAAAGCGGCACGAAAATAACCCAAAGGGCAAACAATTAAAAGCGGAAAGATCCAAACTCCGCAGCACCACCTCGGATTGATCACCCGGGAGATGAGATGCACATTAACAAAAGCTTTGTAAAAGATAACAAGATTATCAACAAAAGCAAACACAAATATCAACATAAATTCCCAACGCAGCAAAGGCAAGCATTAGCAAATTCAAGGGAAAATTGTTCAAAAAAAACCACAAGTGTCAATAAATTACAAAAAGAAAAAAAATTGTTCACAACCAAAAAACTTTACACATTTGGAGAGGGGCATTCCCCGCCTTCCTTCGCTGAAGCCTCCGGAACAACCTCCTGGGTGTCCCCCCAGCAGGGACCCCGGCTTCAGGACTCGGCTGCTCCTCCGCCACAGGCTCCGACTGCTCCTAGGCCTCGGCTTTCGGATTGTATATCCTTTTAGCCTTGGGATCACAGCGAGTGTCCAAAGAAATCATTGAAAAGTCAATGGCAGGATGCAAGTGGCGAACCTGGTCCATCAAGATCTCAAAAGTCTCTTGGACCATGTCCCCAGTCTCCTCTGCCAAAGACTTCCACTCATCGCGCCAATGAGCAGCGGCAGCCTCCGCCCCATCCAAAGCCGTCTGCTTATCCCTCAGAGATTTAGCAAGGCTCTCAGCCTCCTTCTTCTCCTTTAGCAAAGCAGCCCGGTAGGACTTTAGCTCCGCGGCCTGCACCTTGGCCCTCTCCTCTACCTCGGTCATACGAGCAAGAGCGGAAAGGCGCTCACCCTCGGAAAACTGCAGCCACTGAGTCAGAGACTTAATCTCTGCATTCAGAAGCGGAGCCGCCAAAGCTGAGTCCCTCTCCACCGTAAGCACGTCCACTTGATCCTTTAGAAAAGCTAGCTCCTTCTCCATCTGAACCTTGGAGGCGAAAGTTTTCTCTATACCAATCTGAAACCACGAAAGCAACAAAAGGAAGCTAAAGCAACAACTAAGACAAAACAAAGCAACAGAAGTAAAAACTAAGGCAACACAAAAATGTGGATACCTGAAGGCAAGCGGCGAGCTGACAGGCGAGGTGTTGAGCCGTTCTGAGGAGCTGCTCCGGCACCAAGGGGCCAAGAATCTCCCGGGTTGGGCCGTTAGTAAGGCCAGCATCTAATGCCCCCCGGAAGTTGTAGTCTTCCGGGAAAGCACGATCAACAGGGCTGACCTTGTGCACCCACGAAGAATCCGCCCCCAGGGCCGCCTCCTCAGCAGCAGTACTCGGCGCCTTCCTCTTCCGCCCTTTCCTCTTCAAATCAGCGGAGGGATCCTCTTTGGCACCCTCCTCCCCCTGAACAGGGAAAGGCTTCCCGGCAGGATCCTTAGAAGATCCCCCCTTCTTTGCAGCAACCGGAAGAGGATTCGGAGTAGCAGGAGCAGTAGGGGCAGAGGCAGGAACAACCTGACTAGAAGCAGAGACCCCGGAAGTAGTCGGAGGAGCCCGGACATGGGGAAAAACGGAGCGTGGGCCCACCCCGGCCACCTCCGCCATCTTTTGCTTCAAACGGTCGAAGCGACTCTGTTTCTCCATATCAGCAAGGAGACTATCTGCAACAACAAATAATCAAAAGAAAAGCTTTAGCAACAATTGCAAATACATACACTAACTCAAATCAACAGAATCGAAACATAAAAAGGGGGGCATACCAAGAAATGCCCCAACCTCAGCATCACTATGATCCAAAATCCAGCGACACCGAAAGTTGGACCTCTTCCCCAAACCAACCGGAAGAGACTGCAGGAAATCGAAGGCCAAGGTCTCCAAGGGATCCAAGGCCATTATACGACACTCCCTCGCCTCCGAATTCCAGTACACCCAAGGATATGGCTTCCCCTCATCGTCAAGCCAGAAGGGGCGAGTATCAGGAAGTGGCAATACCTTGAAATAATGCCACTTAAATTCCTAGATAGACTCCTCAAAGGCATCAAAGAGACGCCTACCCCTGGTAAGCCCGAAAAGACAAGAAGCCGTTCCCGGGAGGGGGAGCATGAAGTTGATAAGTGTACAGGAATATGCGCCAGGACGGACGGAACCCAAAGTGAAGGCAGAAGCTTTCAAAGGTGCGGAGGAAGCCCCAACCATTAAGATGAAGTTGGCTAGCCGCCACTTGGCACCGCGTCAAAACCTCCCTCTGAAAATCCGAAAAAGGAAGACGGACGCCCAAGCGCGTAAACAACTCAACATAGACCCACAAAAAATGAGTCCTATCCTCAAGTGCCCGGAATGGCAACCGGTCGGAAGGCCAAGCCGCCTCTAAGACATAATCCCTCTCTGAGGCTAGGTCCTGGGCCAACCTCATCTCACGGCGAAGCTCGGGAAGATGTTTGGAGGCCAACAGAGAGGACTGCGTAAAAACCTCTGCGTCAACCCAACCATATAACTCCCTCTCAGCCGGAGAAAGCACGCGAGGGTTACGAACATTTTGGCATGATTTCTTCTTCGCCATTTCGAAAAATAAATAAGCCTGCAAGTGCGAGCAAGGCCAGCAATCAAGAAAACAAGAAAGGAAAAAAGGCGAAGAAGAAGAAGAAAAAAAAAACACACACCGGAACCACAGTTCACGAAATGCAAGAAGCAAAGGAAGAAGGGAATACCTGTAACTAAAGAAGGACGAAGGCGAAAATGCGTTCAAACAAGAGGCGGAGAACACCAGCGAAAGAGAGAAATCTTCGAGAGAAAAACTCAGAAGAAAGAGGGGAATAACAGAAGTGAGGGAAAGTGAAAAAGAGTCCCTTGAGTCCCCTAAGCCTTCTTAAACACGCCTCGGGGAACTCAGGGGGCAAGGGAATGATGGGACGGTTACAGAAGTCTCGAAAACCGCACCCCATGAGAAAAATCATTACTTTCCTCCGCCACGTCAGCAAAGAAAAGCGAAACGCCCCCTCTCAACGCTTGGACCACAAAGAAACACGTAGCAGCCAGAACTCAAAAAAGCGGAAACTCGCCTTGCATGCATCAAGCCATCGGAAGTTGACAGAACCACCCGGAAAAGGCCAAAGAACGGATCATAAACTCGCAAGCTTGGCCCAAGAGCCTCAAGCTCCCGAGTGGGGGCAATGTTACGGACCAGCCTCCAAGGCCCAAAATCATCAAAGAATAAGGCCACAAAAGTGGCCCACAAGAAAAGATGAATCATCTAAAATAGGAAAGATTTGATACAATCTTAACAGATCCCAAGAAGATCTCAACTACCCGCAACTATATAAGCAGGGGGCATCAACCCCTCAAGGTACGCACTCTCTTAACCTACCTCACTCTAATAGATCTAGAATCCCATAATCCTATTCTGGGCTTCTAGAGCTATTCACCTCCACAACAATCCCTTCTCGGCTATAACTCTCGGCCACGCCGTAGGGTTTGTCATCGAAGGCACACCTTCTTGTTCCAAACCTCGTATCTCGACCCCATTCGAAGTCCTTTGGACAGTCGTTGAGGATTCGACCTCAACAAAATATATTTAGGCACACAAACAAAATAGTATATTTTTATAAAATTTGATCAAACTATTTTTTTTTTAATATTTGAGTATATGTAATTAAACTTTTATCTAAAAGCAATGTGTTTATATAAAAACCATGTTTTTATAATAAAAATCATGTTTATATAAAAACTTAGTTACATAAAACCATAAGGAATCTTACACATTGTTTTGTTATTTTGTGTTAATGGAAATTAATGAATAGAAAGAATTGAAAGGAATCATTCACTAACTATATATTGTTAATCTCGCAATAATACTTAGAACATTAAAATTATCCAAGTTAGTCCCTCCTTTTGAAAAGGCCAAAAGGGTCCCCCATATATAAGATTAGGTTTGAAGTGATACATATTTTACATTAATTATTGTATTCTTATTCCAAAGGTGCCATAATTCCATCAGATTAAATAAACTGATCTTTAAGATTAACAACCATCATTTTGTCATATTTATACTATAATTCTCTTAGAGGGTTAGAAAGGTCAGTGTCAACTTAAAAAAAAAAAAAAACGTTTACATTTTACAAGATATAAAAGTGCTGAGAGTTATATAACCTAAATCTGAATTATTGAAAAAGAAAATATAACATAATCTCAAAAAATAAAAAAAAAATCATAAATTAAGAAATGTCGTGTGTAATATAACATAAACATAAAAGGGTAATTGTGTTTGTAGGTCTCTAATCATGGTTAAGTAAAGATGAGTAGTATAGCAATAATGGTAAGGTAGAACTTTTATATTATTGCTCTTGTATAAATAAATAAATAAAACAAGAAATATATGATTTACACAAATTATACTTGGTGCCGTGAAATTGAAAACCAAATGTCATCTTCTCCATTTAACATATATATTTTTCTTAATTTTATATAGTTACTGACTTGCTGTAGTTGCTGCATACACTTTTACCTTTGGAGTCTTAAATTGCAAGTAATTGTTTGGCTCTATGAAATATATATGTATATATTAAAAAATTAAAAAATAATTATGAAGAGTTCATAAGTTCATGTAATTATGATTTAATTTTTTTTAATTTTTCTATATTTTTAATTAAATCTTTATATTTTTATTTTGATTTTTATATAATATTTAATTTTTTAATTAGATTCCTAGTAATAAAAAGTTTAACAAAATTCTTTTTATAGTATAATATTTTATTAAATTTAAATTTCTCACGATAGAGACTAATTAAAAATTTTCTGAAATTATAAGACCAACAAATTAATTTAATCTATAATTATTTATCAATTTTAGAAGCATTGCGTTGACTTTGTTGTATTATTTTGATTCAGGAATTCATATGAAGGGACTCATGATCACTGCACATGTGCATGAAGAATGATTCAGCATGTGTGAATCTTCCTACTTCCTTCTTCTTTTTTTTTCTTTTTTTTTTTTTTTGGCTTTTTCTTCTTCAAATTCTCAATCCTCTATTTCAATTTAATTTATTTGTTGTGTCTATACTTTACAGAACAAATCATTTCAGCCAATTAGTATTAAAAAAGAGAGGTTTATTGAAATAATGATGACATAATTGTCATGACACATGTAAAAGTCAAAAGATGCATATATACAATAATTTTCCTAATCTCAATTTCAACAAATAAAGTGATCCTTAAAAAAAATTATTTTCCTTAATTTCTTCCTATTTGGATTCTTCTTTTGTCACTCAACTTTCTCACATCCCATATTTAGCTGTTGGGACCATACAAAGAAGAGAACTTTCAATATTAAAACACAATACATTTAAAACATTCTTGTGTTTTTATTTAAATCATAGAAGCATTTCAAAATTGTTATATAATTTATGATAATTCAATAATTTTGATTATTTGATTTTAATATATATATATTTTAAAATAATTTTATAATTAAAATCAACGACTAAAATTATTAAATTACCATATATTTCAGAGCATCTAAAATACTTTTTAAATTATATTATTTTTAAATTTATGTTATTTCGCAATTTTGATTTTGAGCGGTAATATTTGGTGTTCTCCGTATACTTTTTTCTCTCAATTTTTTCTTTTGAGTTTTTTAGAATTTATAAATCCTTATAGAAATTATACTTTGTTTAGAGTTTGTACAGAAAGTAGAGAAACATTTAGTAGTTGTAAAAGTGAAATACTGAAATATCATTTCTATTCTTTCTCTTATTCTCATTATACTTTGCATGTGTTGTCAATTGAAATTTGTACCCCTTAAAAATCCCATTCACATGGCTGAACATGATTGATTGATGGCCAATAACAAACTCTTTAACATTCAATTTGGTCCACACTCCCTTATCATCATATAAAAATTTTGGACTACCTACTATAACATCCCACCCATTTTCATGGTTTTTACAAACTTCTACCGCTAATAATAGAATTTAATTTTAATATATTATTAACGTAAAAAAATTTAAGATAACTCAACCATTAATATATCATTACATTAGTAAAAATAATTAATTTTTAAATCAGTAAAATAATTATTCAAACAGATAATCTAATCGAATAATTATGTAAAATTTATTATACTATTGATCATGGTAGTTAAGCTAATAATAATAATAATAAACCCCTAACAATTATTCTCCACTCTTCAACTGTATATATGCTTACATAGCAGCTAGCTAGTTTTGGATTCATACCATAACCCCCCATACCTTCATTTCTTCTTCTCTGAAAGGAAGACACAAAAATAATAATAATGGGCAAAAGCAGAACAAGTTGTTCTGTTTTTCTATCCCTTCTCATTCTCTCATCCTTTGTGGCAGAAATTCATGGTGGCAACAAGCAAGTTAAAGCACTCAACAATCTTCATAAGTCAAAGTACAGAAGAACAACTTCATCATTTGAGCTTCAAGAGCTTCTCAACTATGATGAAGTTATTGATTCTCAAGAAGGACTCAAAGAGAAAGATAAGATTTTGAGGCTTCCAGGGCAACCCCAAGTGAAGTTTTCTCAGTATGGAGGCTATGTTACAATTGACAAATCCAATGGTCGTGCCTTTTATTACTACTTTGTTGAAGCTCAAACTTCTAATAAGGATTCATTGCCTCTTCTTCTTTGGCTCAATGGAGGTAATGTTGTATTTGTATTTATCACAATTATCACTATAATACTAAGAATAATGCATCTGGTGGTAATTGCAGAGAATTTGAAAAACCGAACCGGTCATTGATACAGTAAAGTTTAACCTTAAAAAAAATTAGAGGTTTAACAAAAATTGAATGAACTAAAATAATTTTATTTCGAAATAACATTTTAAATCGGGTTTTTAGTTTAAAAATGTATCGAATAATTAATTTTTATCCAATTTTTTTGGTAACACAATTCTTAAACATGAACCGAACCGGTTTTTAATTAACCCGGTTAAACCCATTTTCTAACTGCAATTAAGACCATGTATAATGTTGCCAAATATTTTTTTATTTTATTATTATTTATGAGGTGTATTCTTGATGTCAAAATACTAATAAAATAAGAAAAATGAAGCTTCTTGTTGATATGAAAGCATTTCACACACTCTGTCTAAGAGTGTGGCCACAAAACATGCACATGGAAATGTTCCCATTGGATTATTCATTGTTGTTTGCTCTCATATTAAGCTAGACATCACTTTTGAGGCAAATGAAATCTTAAACAATGAAGCTGGCATACTACTATACAATATACATTATAGAGACATTAATTATTGTTTCCTAAGCAATGATTTATTTTGTTTTTATATAAGTAATACTAAATTTTTTTAGTCAACAAATTCTTGATTATCTTACAAGTTACAAGTATACAACAAGTTAGAAAAATGATAAATAGTCACATCAGTGTCAAAATAAATAATGCAAGTTGCATCATTGTATGATGATCTATGTTTTCAAAATTTTAATTAGATTTGTTCAACAAATATATTATTATTATACTCCATCATTAATTAGTGCTACTTTTCTTCTCTTTCATCGTCTTGATATATTATTTAATTTACTCGTATAATTGATAATATGCTGGAATGAACTGTTTATTTAATAATATAAATTTATTAAATAAATATATGTTCTGTAGAATTGCTTGACTGTGATATAAATTATTTTATAAATTTAATAATTTTAATATATTTTATACTCCATTATTTATACATATCAGATCATGAATCTCCATTGTGGTATAATAATTAACAAATTTTACAAATCCCTAAATTCAAGCACCCAGAGGATTTCTTGATTTGCATATATAAAATAAAGAATAATGTGAATGTAAAGTGTAACATGTACATGAATATAAAAATTTATTAAAAGCAAAGAAGAAAAAAATATTGATGTCTATGATTTCACTTCTTCCAGGTCCAGGGTGTTCATCTCTTGCCTATGGAGCATTTCAAGAACTTGGGCCCTTCAGAGTAAATAGTGATGGCAAAACACTCTACAAAAATAGATATTCATGGAACTATGGTAATTAATTAAAAAATAAATTAAGTCAAATTCTCTCTGATACTCCCTCTGTTTCAAAAAAATTGATCACTTTTTTTTTTTTTTTTGAAATGGAGAGAATTTTTACAAAATTGATACATTAAAAAATGTATTTAGAATGAAATTAATTCTAGATAATTTTTTGTTTTATGTAAAAACTATTATTGGATATAGAAAGAATACCAAAATAACCATTTTAAAATTAATTTCTCACTAATAATTTTATTATTGGATTTTTGAAGCTGCAAATGTTTTGTTCCTGGAATCACCTACTGGGGTTGGATTCTCTTACTCAAACACATCATCAGATTACAATACAAATGGGGATAAGAAAACAGCAGCAGATAATTATTTGTTCTTGGTGAATTGGTTAGAAAGATTTCCTGAATACAAGAACAGAGAATTCTACATTTCTGGAGAGAGTTATGCTGGCCATTATGTTCCTCAACTTGCACACACTATCCTTTACCATAATAAAAGGGCAAAAAGGACAATCATCAACCTCAAAGGAATATTGGTATGTATTGCTCTTCCATTATTGTTACAACTCTTTGCTTTTCAAATAATTGAAAAGAGATTTAGAAAATGATCATTAACTCACATGTTTGTTTGTTAGGTCTAGAAAGAAAAGTAAAGAAACTAATGATAGGGTCTTGTGTCCTACACTATTTATAGTCTATATAAGTGCATTAGGCATATTCCTATAATTGTTACTTTCATTATGACATGATAAAGACTGAAAGAAATTTTTTTATTTTATTTTATCTAATTAAAAAAAATATTTATTATATTTATTTTACAAGAAAAATTATATTAATTTATCGGTAGTTATTTACGTGAAAATATCTTCACGTGTACGTAATAATAACTACGATATTAACATGTATCATATTTAATAATTGACTCAACAAATAAATTGACACTATATCTTATGCTGATACATTGAAATGAGCATCACAAGTTGTGCTAACTGCTAACTGTGACTCATGAATATGATTGGCATGTTTTTTCTATGATGATATCATTCTGTTTTTGGGTTATGGTGATATCCAAATTGGATGAGATTCTCCATTCTCCAATATTAAAAAAAAGACCTATTTTATTGGACTTAGGACCAGTAACGATAAGTGGTCCTTTCACCCCTTTGGGAGCTTCCCACAGTATGGGTGGTATGAACCTCTATAAGGACCAACCCATTTTTGGTGCCTTTGTGGACACTTGTGCCAATAATGACAGTTTGTAAGTGTTAGGGCGTTGAAATCACGCCTTGTGCATGCAGCAACATATTGGCCTGTAACAGAACCTTAAATAGAACTCAGATCCACAACATGGTCATTGACTTGCCGAGTCGAGGGATATACCGTGGGAAACCAATATATATATTAAATTATTTGGATGCAAATTCAATGCATATAAGATTTAGAGTTTTGAAAAATACAATTTAATTATTACAAAGAAGCACCGTTAAGGGATTGATATAGAGCTAGAATGAGACTAAGCTAACAAAGATAAATGTGTGTAAATTTTTTGTGTTATGCAGATTGGGAATGCAGTGATTAATGATGAGACTGATAACAAAGGAATGTATGATTTTCTTGCTACACATGCAATCATCTCAGATGAAACAGCAAATGATATTGAAAAATTTTGTGATTTCACATCCTCAAGTTCCACTAGTGAGTGTGATGATGCCTCTTATGATGCTAACAAGGATATTTACTACATTGATTTGTACAACATTTATGCTCCTGAGTGCAAGAATGACAGTCTCACTGCTTATCCTAAGAAGCCTACTGTAAGCTTCAAATTTCATTCATTAAGAGCGATAATTATTAACTCTACTCGTTTTGCATCGTTCACTGAACCGACTCGAAATGAGTCGGTCTGTTATGCGATGCAAAGCGAGTTAAGAAAACTCATGGTCATGTGACTAATGGCTTGTTTTGTTTTGCAGATTGTGACAGATCCATGTAGTGAGAGTTATGTGCAAGCATATATGAACAGGGAAGATGTTCAAGAAGCACTCCATGCAAATGTCACTAAGCTCAAATATTCTTGGGAGCTCTGCAGTGAGGTCATTGGAAAATGGAATGATGCCCCTACTACAGTTCTTCCACTTTTACATGAATTCCTCAATAATAACCTCAGAGTTTGGGTTTTCAGGTAAAATAATCATCATATCTTCATTATCCCTTTCTATCTATATTATAATGTTCAATGCATTTCATATAGTCTCCTTATCCATGTATTATTATTGTTTATGATACAGTGGTGACATAGATGGAAGGGTTCCAGTGACTTCAACCAAGTATTCCCTTAAAAAGATGAACCTTACCACCCAAACTAAATGGCATGCTTGGTTTGCCTATGGAGATGTAAATTTCTAAATTTCTAAACTGTTATTACTTGATTTTTCATATTGAATACTTGAATATAAGAATTCAATTTGACAAGACATTTTTTCATGTGACACAGGTTGGTGGATACACTGAAGTTTACAAAGGAGGACTAACATTTGCTACAGTGAGAGAAGCAGGGCATCAAGTACCAAGTTATCAACCAGCAAGAGCTCTCTCTTTGATTATGCATTTCTTAAATGGCACCCCTCTTCCTGATACTACAAGATATGATTAGTTTCCCTTTAATGATGATGCTTTCAATAAAAATTAATAATTGTAGCTGGGGCCTAGTTTTTAATTATTCCCCCAAAGAAAGCAAAGTTCAATTTCTTTGGTTCCATTATTGCTAATGATCTCCCATTGGTAACTGCACTGTAAGTAATATTTTTAGACTCTAAGAAATCAATGCTAAGAGTAATTAATGGAATGAACAAGGTTGTCTTCAAAGATTTATTTATGCAGCAGAGTTTAATTCCCACAACTATGGTTCTTCCCTTACAGCATTGTAAATTAGTTTTGTACATTTGACTATTTGAGAACACAGTTAGGTAAAAAGAATCATACAAGTTACACAGATTAGTTTATCTATGTACAACTAACTGAAATTCTTAGATGATTAATTGCTTGTAGTATGAACTCCATTCCTTTGTTTCGATATTCCGATAGAACCTGAATGGTTAACATTTTTACAAAACAAAGGGATTAAGAAAGGAAAAATATCAATATTTTTCTAACAAACAAATTAGCCAACAAATCAAATTTAAAAGACAGGCTGTGCAGCTAGGAGATGAGTAACCTACAAGGGACAAGGGTCATTTGAGAAAATTGAGCAAGCGAACCGCGAATCTGATGAGGTAAAATCCCGAGAGGTTGCTCACTGGTTCCAATGACATTGTTGCTAGTATCACCTCCTGCAAATATCCTGAAAAAATAGTGAAGATTTGGTGAGATTCGTGTAGGGAATTGTAAGCCTCAAATTTCATGCACAAGAATCAATCTTTGTTGAATTACCCTTGAGGGTGATGCAAAATCGATACTAAAAGTTCGACTGCAAGGGCCGAAGCAATTGGAGCCAATCCAAGGTGCGGTTGGAGGTTGACTGCGGAAAGCATCTATGAATCTGTTATATAAGTTATACGGTAATGATACATGTCCACGGAAAATATAAACATCATCACAGAAATAATATACCTTAATATAAACATCAAAATAGAAGAAGAAAACAATCAAGAAATAGCCAATACTCACATACATATTATAGCAGTCTATGCTTTTCCTTTGCATCTTTTATTTTGTGCACGTCAGCAGATGAAGCAATAGCAGTTTCAGCATAAAAGCCTTGGGCATGACTAAATGGACCAGCTCCATGAAGCATAACCAAGAAACTAAGAACAGATATAGATAAGGGTTTAGCCATTCAAGTAAGAACCCCAAAAAAGTTAAAGTTTAGAAAACGAAGAGCAGTGGACTAGCTTATTCTTGTAGGTATTTGAGATTGAAGCATCCAACCAAGTTATTAGGGCACAATCATTTTGAATCCATTCTTGAGGAGAGCAAGTTATTGTGGATCACAATTCAATGACTCAGCTGAAATAGAAAATTATCAGTACTATCTTTTTCTGATCTAATAAAAGAACTCTCTTATTTTGGATCAAGGAAGGTACAAGATGTTTGATATATCTGACTATTAGAAAACCTCTAATCCCAGACTTTGATGCTTATTTAATCCAAAATTATTAAATTTGCAATATTACTATTTGCAACCACCATAGCCAAACCCAAATTTTCCAAAACAAGTCCATCTGCAAACAAGAAGCTCATTTTTGCGAGTTTAAGCTTCTCGCAATTGGAATTGATCCCACAAACCTATAAAGGTAACCTTGAAATGACAGTACCAGAATCAATGATTGCAGTACCCTTCTTAACAGTTATGGGAATAGTATCCCAGTGAGTTCAATGGCATTATCTGTTCCTAGCTTTGTGAACTTGAAGGATTTTGAAACTTGTTTGGACTGAGAAAACCAATCTGGTTTGGTTTTGAGTTTTGAGGGGAGACAGTATGAAAACACTCTCTTATATGTAACTCACAATTACCTAAAGTAGCATTGGTCAAACTGCATGTGTGTGAGGGACAAGAAATTTTGGTGTAGGTTGAAGATTTTGATGGATCAAAGAGTGGATGTTAGGTGTTCCTATCCCCACATTTATAACATACATGTAATTATGCCATCTGAGTTGAACCTGATTCTTGCCATCAAGCTCGCTCTTTCTTGGTCTCTTTCAAGGATTTCATGCATAGATGGAGCATTTGCTTTTCTTTGGTTCTTTGGGGAGCAGGGTCCATAGTTGTGGACTAATTCCAGAGATTCCTCTTCTTCTGAGAAATGACTTCAACAACATCGAAATGGTTGCATATTTGTGTAGTTTTTGTATGATCACTCTGAAAGTCAACACTCTTGTTTATAGAATCAAGAACAAAATTTAAGGCAAGAAAGCAAAGCAGAAAGAAATAGAAGTTGCCCATGTTTATGGTGTTAGTCATGCAGTTCTTGAGTCTGTGTGTGTGTTTTATATATTAGGGGCATGTACATTTGAAACTTGAAACCTGCCATTAATTAAAATCACCAGCTTGGATGTGCATTAGCAAGAAAATTATTCAATTGTTACACATGATTCAAATGTGTAAGAGTTCAATTTATTCAAACCATAATGTTAAAGGATTTTGTGTTGTTGTTTCCTTGAAGTTATTGAAATTTAAGGCACTTTTTAAGTTTAAAAAGGTGGTAGCTTAGCTACCCTACACTAAGATTCTAAACGACAAATACATATTCTATTCACTTGTATGTCCTGTTTAAAAATTTATCTAATTTAAAGGAAAATTTTAGGCCAATAATAATTTTTACGGCTCTTGTTTGTCTAGTTAGAAACTTATCTAATCTAAAGTGAGATTTCGGACCAATGATACCTCACATGTGTCCGCTTCACTTGCTTATCACATTAGTCTTTTACTTTTACATTCCATTAAATACTCGTTCAATCCTTCACGGTAAAATCTCAACATATCTAATTCAGTCCTTCATTGTAATATCCCATTAAATACTCATTCAATTCTTCACTGTAATATCTTATTAAATATGTATTAAGCACTTATATTTTTTTAATATATTTTTTTTTATTGATAGTTCTCTTAATAGCACCTAGAATGAGTATAAAAAAATACCTAATAATTAAAAGATAGTGAAATAAATTAAACTTTTAAATAAATAAAAAATAACCTACCAAATTTGAAAAATAAGAGAAAAAGAAAATAAATAAATAGGATCTTCAACATTAAGTTTACTATTAAATAATATCCTGTAACAATCCTCTTTCAATTTAGAATATGACAAGTATTTAGTGGTTAGTGGTTACCTTCAATCAACCTACTCTTTCTTTTAGAGATAGTATGAGAAAAAAAGTATAACGGATATTACGTTGCTTAATTCGTATTTTGCTGTCTGATTGACCAGCTAGTTAATGTCCACAAAAGCTGTCCAAATTAAGGGAACTTCATTGTTGTTGAAAGAACTCGGTTTTTCAATTTGAAGGTCAAGACCTGGCCCAACGTCATCAAAGTCGCCGTGGGAGCTTTGCTTTCTTGCAAAAGGACTGTCTGTACCCACATCTTTCCAACTTGGAGAACACAACCGGAGACCAATCCTGCTTGGCTAAGATTTGCAAATACGTGCCAAAATGTTGTTTCTATTCCTCATAGCAAAGTGCGAAAAAAAACTGAAGAAAATGTTCAGACTACTCCATCTCTAGGAAGTACACTCTCAAAATTGGCCTAGAATAAAAAACATACTAATCAACTTTGAGTGTAAGGTTACAAGTTGAAGTTTTTCATCTGAAAATCTAAGAGGTCGTTAGAGCGAAGCTATTGACCTTCGAAACCGTGAAGGAGTCCTCAAAGACATTGGTCTCCGGCGGCAGGGTCTTCTTATTTTTATTATTATTTTTTCTCTCGTTATAAAAAATAATGCCTAATATTTTAGTCTATTTATTTTTATATATTACGAAAGATCGGTAAAAAAGACCAAATGTTTTTTTTTTATTATTCGATGAGAAATTAAATTAAATTAAATTTAAATTATAAAAATAAGTTAGTATTATTGTTAGTTATATAAAATAACTAAAGTAGTATATAATTTGTAAATAGAGATGATAATGAGTATTAAGAAAATATATATTTCTTTTTATTTTTTTTTACCGTTTATAAAAATGTTTCTGTTACTGTCTACAAATTTTTTATCATGATTTTTTATTTACTATCGCCGTCAAAATTGATTGAACTTGCCGGATTTGATCAACCCCCATTTACCCATCTAAAAAAGTCGGACTTTCCACAAAATTTAGGCCCGATGAAAAGGATGACAATTAAGCATGTGGATATGGATAATCAAGAATTCTCATTTGATCATTCATGTATTGTCATATTATTATCCACGAGTCTATAAATTTTTACCCAATACTCAAATTCACATGTATATATATTTTTTTCAATACCCAAATCTACGGTTATATACACGAAAATAAAAAAATTAAAATAAATTAAATAATAATATTCATAACATAATTAATTAAAATAGAGAAATGAAAAATGTTCGTTATAACATCTTCTAAAATTTTTTAAATTAATAAAATAATCATAAAATTATACATAAAATTTTGAAAAACAAAAATAAATTATATTTATTAAAATTTGAAGAGTGAGGCAAGTAATGGGATGGATTAGTCATCATCCATACCCGTTAAAATTCGGGCTAACAAGCATACCCTAATTAACCGATAAAAATGACGGATTATGCTGGTCGTATATTTTTATTTAAAAACAATAAATACTATTTCCTATATTTTTTATAATTTAACCTGAAAACTCAATTTCTCACTAAAGAGTTTTATTTTTTCAATTTTTTTTAAGAAAATGGTATCTTGTATCCAAATGTTTTTTAGTTAAAAATTGGATTTAAAAAAAAATTTAAAAATAAATAAATAATTAATTAAATGGGTCAATCTTTTTAATCCGTTGCGCTAGCATAAAGGAGTGGCAGTGAATAAAGTGGGCTTAAACAGACGACCCAACTTTTAATTATCACAACGAAAAATATGGATATCCGATGATATCCACATATATTACATTTAAAAAATAAAAAATATAACATAATCCAATATAATTCAACAAAATTTAAAATAGTGTTATGAAATCAAATTAAATATGATTTAATATAATATAACATACATATTAAATATACACACATGTGAAATGAAAATAAAACAACATAATTCCTAATATCGCATTTTTTTAAAATTTAGCGACTTCTCATACGATAAATTGATTAAAAAAATATCAAACAAATTAATTATCTAAATATGTGTAAATGAATTATGTTTACGACCGTCAAAATGTCCATAACCTGTTGGGTCATGACAAACAGTCATTAACCAGTATACTTTCTCCAAAAAAATTAGGCTCATTAAAAACACAGGCTAAATAGATGAGTGTTTGGTTAAACAGGACATTTCGCCGTCTAAATTTTCTAACCCATTTTATTTATTTATTTTTTGACATTTTTTTTTTAAAATTAACATAGCGAAGTTTAAAATTTAATCATATTTCAAGATTTTTTTTTAATAAAAAATGTAATTTTTGTCCATTTTTTTTAGTCTAAAATTAGAACATAAGTTTTTTGGCAATAAATAAAAATAGGTTAACCTGTTTAACCCGTCGAGTTGGTCTTAAACGATCCAGATTGAAAAAATGTATCCCATGACGGGAATATATCCTCTCAAGTTTTTTGGTCAATTGTTTCATAAAGTGTAATCTCTTTTTTTTTTTCTCGACAAGTTGGTTTTATACTCGACCAAATACGGAAAAGTTAATCTCTTACCATTTATTTGTTAGGTGGGACCAAGAGAAAACATGTAAGAGAATACATTGAATGATAAGATATCACACTTGATAAAAATTTGAGAGAAAAAAACTTAAGAGGATCCATTTTCCCGTGAAGAAAGTGAATTTAAGCGACAAACTTAAATTAAGTGGATCGAATTAACGCATTTGATCAACAACCTTATGTGTTTTAAATTAAATCACGACATATTATTATTAGCATATTCCCATAAAAAATATAAATAGTTTAGAAAAAACAAAACTAGTCATTTTAAATTAACATTAATAATAATATTAATGACGTAAAATATTAAAATGTTATTTATAATATTATTTGGGCTAATTTACTCAAATGCTACCTTTTTAAAATTTTATTTCCTAAATGCCACCATTTTTAAACAATTGACCCAGCTGACATTTTTTGCCACGGTGGCAGTTGACTTTTTTTTTTAACATTGCTGACTGAGAGGCACCTCCATTGAAAATAGCGCCTTCCGCATTAGCGCCTCTAAGTCAGCAATGTAAAAAAAAAAAGTCAGCTGTCATCGTGACAAAAGATGGCAGCTGAATCAATTATCTATTGTTTTTAAACACTTTCAGAAGCGTGTGATGTCAGTGCTCAGCGCTCCATAATTAAATGTATAGATTCAATTTTAATATTATATAATAGATAAGGTGATGTCTTCGGTGAAGACATTAACATGTCTTTTAGTGATAATAGATATTTTGATTAAATCTTGATCATTGATTTGTATCATTAAATTTGATGTATAATCAATATTATCATTATGAGAGAAATAAATCTTTAAATATGAAAATTGCCCTTATCAAAAGACACTTAAATATCTTTATAGTAAAATTTTTCAATAAATAATAGATAAATAATAGATTGATTATTATATAATGTGCAAATAACGTAACCTAAGCTCTGTTATACTCTAATAAAAATGAGTGAATTTTGTACAGGTAAACTCATCGTGGTTGGTAGAGAAGGGGAAGAATCAACGATGGGTAATGGAGAATCATCAATGTCGAGGTTGTTGAGCTTCAAGGAAGAGAATCTGTCCCAGAAGCCTTCACTGACAAAAATATTTTTATTTAACATATTTTCTCTATTTATAATTCTATGATATCTATTAAATATTATATTTTTAATTAAATATTTGAAAAATATAATAGTTAAAAAAATTATAAGATATGTATTAAAAAAAGTGAATGTAATGATGAGCATAATTTATTTTCTTTAGTGTATTAATTCATAATTAACTTAATAAATAATTTTTTTTACGGTTGGAATGTATACCACTACTTATCTACTTTCTATTTTTCATTGAATTTGATTTAGAATGATAATATAGAATGAAAAAAATGATATATTATATCACTTATTCTTTTTATATGACAAGAAAGAACGAAAAAAGAAAATGTTATATTATTTGTTCATTTCTTAAAAAAAACACAAAAATATCATAAAAAAAACTCTTATTTGAATAAGATTATACATTAAATGCTAAAAAAAAATTATTTATTAAATTAATTATGAACCAATAGACTAGAGAGAATACCATAGCATTCACCTTAAAAAAAATATTTATTATAAGAAATATTTCCTCCATTTTATTTTAACTACCCAATTTCACTCTAACACACTAATTTAGGTAATTATTGAATTGAATTAAAGTCTAAAAAATAATATTAAAATTACAATAATATTCTTTTTATTAATGTACTAAATTTTAATTTGATTGGTTAGAGTGAAGGAGATGCATTAAAGATTGTTTAATTAATTATTGGAATTGTGAAAGAATATAGTAGGCAAATTTTAATTAATTATACCTTGAAATTTTAAAATGGACAAACAATTTAAAATAAAAAAAAAGATGAAAATGAGCAATTAAAATAAAATGAAGGAAGTAGAAGATAGAAATTTTATATAATTAATTAATTATTAAATTATGACCGATTCAACGAGGGTTGATTTTTTAATCCAGTGATTCAGAAGACTTATTTGTTTGATTTGTTTGGTTCTTACAACTATGATAATTAGTCTCCAACTCCAATTGAAAATAAGTAAATAACACAATATAATCGCAATACAATAATTTTAGATGTACATCTATTTTATCCAACCAAATCCAACCAAGTTATTTATTTATGTGAAATAAAAGACTATTTCAATTTCAAATAAAAGTTCATCTCGATATTACTTTTTGTGCTATCTGATATCGAAATAGTATTCTATTTAAATGACTTGGTTAAATTTGATTGATTAAAATAGACACACAAATAACATTGCCGAATTACAATATTATGAATTAACGGCATAAATATTATATAATTTGCTTACATCAATTACTTGAAACAATTAATTAATTTTAACTTATCAATTCACATTAATAGCACAAAAAATAGTGAGTTGCAATTCTAGTTTATTACGAGGTGATAAGTCACTTGCAGTTAACTTCATATGAAGTTGATATTTTAAGTCATTAGATTATAGTTTAATCAAATATATCAAATTGTCTAACGCTTTTTAATAAACAACTTCATATAAAATTGACTACATCAAAATATTTAACTTATTTATTAGAGTAAACTACCAACCCGGCTTCTGTCCATTTACTCAACCGCCAATGCGGACCCTGTCAATAAAAAACAGTCTCACCGGCCCCCTTCCCTGATCTCCGTGCCACAACCCGGCCCCTCCGTGAATTGCTTCGTTAAGTGCTAACGGATTTCGCTGAGTTGGCACGTTAAGCTGATTGCGTGTCTATTAACTGCCACGCGCTGGAAGGTTAGAAATCGACAGGGTTCGATTTGGCACACTTCCAATAATCAAAACAAAGCTGTTTTGTTGGTCGCCAAACGCAGCGTTCCACAACAGAGTATTTCTTTACCCTAAAAGCCCCGCCCCTCACACTGTAATTGGCAAACAAAAACCCTAACACACTTCAATATTCTCTCTCGATACCACCCTTGACCACCGTTTACGAGAAGCTTCTGGAAGAAGGGGCTGACATCGCTGTTGAGTAAGGTGCTGACGGTGCGGGGAAGGAAGCGTTGACGGTGCTATTGACGGAGCCATGTCGGAGCTTGGACGGCAGTGTGTTAAAGCCGTCTGTTGTGGTCCAGGTTGGTTTCCCTCTTTATCTCGTTATGCTTTGTGTTTTGTGCTTTGTGTGGTCCCAAGGTTGGTGATGCTTTCACACCCCCATTTTTTCTGTAACATAGCTGTGGTCCAAGATGTTTTTTTATGCAACTTGTGATTCATTTTTGTCATGTACTGATTTGTTTAGGGTTTTTAATGTTCTGGTAATGGTGAAGCTTCTTTGACTTGCTTATAAAATGTGCTTTTGCAATTTAGGGTTTTCATTATTTCTGTAACAAAATGACGAAAGAGTCTTGTTGTGTTGCTGGTTTTGCAATTTAGGGATTTCATTATTTTTAATTAGTAAATAAATAATTCTAGTTATAACCAGTTTAATTATCAATTAACACACTCTGTATTCAGAATTTATACATGTTAGACAAGTCTTCTAATAATTATTGGTTGGATGGATATGAATAAATTGAATGAAATCTGTTTGAATTGAAAATTGCAGATGGACGAAGATATGTATGCTCATGTCCTTCATTATGGGGGAAGGTTTGACAGAGACAGGATGGTGTTCTATCATACTTAGATGGCAGTGTAAAGAGGTGGAATCCAATGGACATTGACCTTGTGTGCTTCTACGATTTGAAGGAGCTTATTAAAATAGTAGGTTATGAAAAGTATAAGAAGATGTTGTGGCATGACACAACTGATCCTGATTTAGGAACCGGTCTTCATGAAATCAAGGGTGATACCGAGATCAATGAAATGAGGGGGTGTGTTGTGATGCAAATGGGACCTAAGGAATTTCACATTTATGTTGAACACGTCGTGGATATTCCAGAAGTTGTGGAAGAACATGTGATTGCTGAGGATGCATCTTCTAGTTATAGTTACAAGAGTGCAGAGGATGAGACTTAGAATCTCCCCCCACCTAGTTGTGAAGAGGATGACACTGATTCTAAGCTTGAGTGGTTGAAGCAGAAGAAGACTTTGAGGAAGAAGCCTCCAAAGAAGGGTATTTCACCAAGATAGAAAAAAGGGATCAATGAGGGTGGGCCTTCAAAAGGTGGCAGGTCTGATTTGTCACCAAAAACTGCTAAGAAGAGGCAATCTAAGAAGTACACTGGCGCTAGAAGGAGACATGTTCTGAGGGATGGTAATAAGACTAATGATGGGCTTGGTCAGAATAGTGGACCTAGACCAGATTTGTGGAGGGATTTGGGTGGGCTTTCGAATGCAAATAATGTAGATGCTAGTGGTAAAAGGGCTGCAACAAGTGATGATGTTAATATACCATCGGTGGACCCTAATGCATTTGAGCAGGATAGTGACTACGAAAGGCCCTATGAATATGAGAGTGAAGCCTTTAATAGCCCAATTTCGTCTGAAAATGAAGGTAGGATATCTTATGATTCATTCAACAAAGAAACAACATATGGTGAGGTTGAATTTAAGGTTGGAAAGCTTTTTGAATCAAAGGCTCAGTTTATGAAAGCCTTAAGTGATTATTTTTTTTGTATATAAGGGCAATGATGTGATTTAGCATAAGAATGAGAGAAACAGGGTGAGGGCAGTGTGTAGTGATGAGAACTGCAATTGGTTGATCCTATGCTCAGGGAACAGTAAGCTTACGTGTTTTCATATGAAAACGCTTTACAATGAACATGCTTGTGGAAGGGATCAGATGAGTAACTTAACTACCAGAGCATGGTGTACATCAAAGTTGGTAAAGAGGTTGGCAATTCAACCGGACATAATGCCAAGGCATGCCATGTATTTTATGATTGAGGAGTATAATTTGCAGCTCAATCCTAGGATGATAAGTAGGGCTTTGAAGGCTGCTAGAGAGAAAGTTGTTGGCAATGAAGCAACTCAATATGGAAGGATCCGTGAATACCTGCAAGAGTTACACTGAAGCAATCCCCGATCAACAGCTTTGATGGATTCCATCCCACAAAGGAGGGGCTTCCACTATGTGATAGGTTATATATCAGTTTTGATGCATGTAAGAAAGGATTTAAAGAGGGCTACAGACCACTTATAGGTTTGGATGGATGTTTTCTGAAGAAGTATTACAGGGGTCAGCTCTTAAGTGCAGTTTGACAAGATGCAAATAATCACTTCTACATGATTGCATATGCAGTTGTGTCGAACAAGTGTAAAGACACTTGAAAATGGTTTCTTACACTTCTCCAAGAGGACCTTGGCCTTGTCACTGATCATGGTTGGAATTTCATTTCAGATCAACAAAAGGTAAGCTGCTGAATCTATTAAATTCGGTTAATGAATGTTTTGTTTCTTGTTGCGATTATTTGATAAAGAATAAGCTTATTGAAATTCTTCCTTGTCATGTTTGTTCTGGACAATAATGTGCTGTAACAACAACAGGGCTTGGAATTAGCAATGAAGGAGGTGAACCCCAATACACACCATAGGAATTGTGTACTTCATATATGGAAGAATTTTATAAAGCACTTCAAAGACCAGCAAACCAAAAATCTTGTATGGAAGGCAGCAAGGTGCACAACGTATCAAGACTTCAACAATTACATGGAGAAAATTAAGAATATTAATGGGAGCTTGGGATTATCTTAATAGGTTTGATCCTGCAGTATGGACCAAGGCCTACTTCAGTCACAACCCTAAGGTGGACAACATAACTAATAATATGTATGAGGTATGGAATGCGAAGATAGTGGAGTATAGAGGGCATCCAATACTTACAATGCTGGAGGAACTTCGGTGCTACATCATGAGGAAGATGGTGACACATAAGAAGAAATTAGAGAACTACAATGGACATTTGACACCTGTTCAACAAAAGAAGCTTGATGAAGTTATCAAACCAAGAGCCAATAAGTGGATAGCAGCATGGGCTTCAGATAATGAAAGAGTTTTGTATGAGGTTCGGAGAGGTGATTTTAAACTTCGTGTTAGCTTACAAACAAGGACATGCACATGCAACGGTTGGCAATTAACAGGTATTAAATGAATGGTTGTTCCAATGTTAGCTTTCAAACTACTAAGTAATACTTCCTTCTATATTTTGTGTTTTGATGGTGAGTCAGAAATGAACAATGGAAGTAATATTGACATGTTGCTCATTTTGATGATTTCATTCTGTTTTATGTTTAGACTATTATGAAAAACTTATTCAGAGTTGAAAAATGTCCAAATGTATTAGGATGTGCTAAACAAGCCTAAGTTGCCATCTTTTGTTGAGTCAAACTCTACTTAACTCATTGCCTAGAGCAATTGCAATATTATATGTTGTCTTTTGTAAAAATGTCACGCTTCATTGTGCATTATTTTTTATATAGTTCATGTGTTTCTTGCACTTATATTTTGAATCACTAGCATGATAGTATAACTCTTGCTTCATAATTTCCAAAACAAAAACCCACAAACTTATATAATCATGATCATATACTATTAGATACTTAGGTTCTTCCAAGTTACATGATAACAACAGTTGTGATCAGACTTGGAACAAAGCATTAATCATAACTAAAGCCAATACCAAAATTTACATCAGAAGCATACAATTCATCAATGCATAACTCTAAAACCTAACCCAATGCCCTTAACACATTTCCAGATAAAATTCCAAACACAAAGGCAACAACCATCAACCAAATACTAATGAATCCACTTCCATACTTAGCTTGCTTAGTATCTCTCAATTGCATCTTTAATCCAACAATTATGTCCTCCAATTCCTTGACTTTGACATCAATTGAGCTGAAATGATTTCTTGACCTTCGTTCTGCTTCACACATCCATAAATTGCAACCTTACTTACTTCTTCATCACAAGATGCCACATAATCATCGAGCCAAGCAAAAAAATTGCAGTGGGGTGCAAGGGTCTACGCACATAACACACGATAGATGCCAAATGAATAATGTATATGCTAATTGTGTATATAACATGAAAATCTGAACCTTAATCAAATCAGATACCTTGAAGTATGGGCATCCATAAAACAGCTTGTTAAGATTTCCAAGAGTTGAGGACATAAATAGAATCGCAAAAGTCCCACAGTTGCATTCAGGGGCGAGGAACTTGCTCTTCCTCTTCAATGTGCCGACACTTCCAGAGGAACCCAAGGTTGCACTCCATCCAACATCGTTCAATCCATCTCTTCCGCCATCGCGATTTGACGACGATCACCTCTCTCTGCTACTTCCCATGGTGTTTAAGGCAAAACGAGAAAAACAGAGAAAGAGGAAGAGGGAGGCGTCCGAACCCTTGTAAAATAAACCTCTCACGACCAAATCAACAACATTTGGTTTATTTTCGTTGTGCCAAATCGGACCCTGTCTAATCTTTATTCTCTAACATGGCACTTAACAGACACGCAATCAGCTTAACGTGCCAACTCAGTGAAATCCGTTAGCACTTAACGAAGCAAGTCACGGAGGGACCGGGTTGTGGCACGGAGATAAAAAAAGGGGGCTGGTGAGGCTATTTTTTATTGACAGGATCCGCATTGGCGGTCGAGTAAATGGACAAGAGTCGGGTTAGTAGTTTCCTCTATTTATTATGAATCTATATAACTTTTTAGATTAAATTAATGAATTAGTCCTTTAATTTGACAAATTTTCAATTGAGTTTTTATAAAAAAAAATTTTAATTGAATCTATATATCATAACAAAATTTATAATTTTGTGCCTGTCATTAAAAACACATTAGTAATATGTGAATTAACTATAGTACCAATGTGCAACGATGAGAGTAGTTGCCGATTTTCAGAGACGAGGGAACAGAAAAGAGCCTGCGAATGATGAGGATTTTATCTCTCAATTAGGCTAAGTATAAGAGAATGATGGAGTCACCGAGAGCCCATTTTTGCCACTTTTATAACGTTAAAAGATACATTTTTATTCTCTATAGTCTATACTCGTCACAGGTAGAGTATTTTAATTTTACAATAGAATATTTTATTAAGTTTGATATTTTTATTCCGGTTGAAATTTGAAAATTTTATATGATATAAAAACTTTAAAAAAAAGAAAAAAAATATAAGAAATTTAATTTAAAATTTTGTTAGACTATGAGATGGAGAATTAATTTAACCCAACTTTTAATCTAATAATAATCATCAAACCATCATCGCAAATTAAACTTATATGAACCGTAAAATTGTATATAGTTCTTGAAGTATCCGAAATGTTAAGAGGTGTTTTTTATATATATACTCAACCAAGGGGATTCTTTGTCATTTGCCCGAATTGGCCCTCTCTTTTTAATATTTATTTTGTTTTTTTATTATTCGTCAACTCAAAAGTGAAAAAAACACACTCTAATTCAATTCAAATCAAATGATGGCACATTTAATTCAATCCAAATCAAAATCGATTAAAATCATATTAATTTGGATTCCATTGAATTTTAATTTTGACAAACTATATGGATTGGATTAAATTTCGAATGTATTTATCAAAACCGATCCAATCTAATCCAATTCGCATAATGTGATATAATAGTAGTACTATTTTATTATGAATAGTGCTACGAAATCAACATTAGAAAGCCAATAATTAAGTTATCATCCAAAATTTATATGAATTATCATCTGTAACTATGTGTTGGCTTTCTGTTAATCATAATGTATTGGTTCCCCAATCTTTTTCTTTTATTATTAAGTTTAAAATTTTACTTATAAAATCGTCAATGTTATACATTTTTATCTTATTATGTACTATTATTATTTAGTGAATATTTTATAAATTTAAAATGAGATAATATTTTTTGGTGATGTTAGAATGAGATTTGTCTATTTACTTATTTTAACCAATCTATAATTTTACCTCTATTATTATGTTATTGTTGGTTATTTAATATTCTAATGTTAAGACTTATTATGTATTTTTAATTTTTTTTAATTTATAAAAATAGCAAATCGAATCCAATCCAAACCGCTTTAAATTGGATCGGATTGGATTATCTAGATAAAATTATCCAATCCAAACCGCATCGCAAGTAAAATTAATGGTCGGATCGAATGAATTTTTGACTCAAAACTGAACCAAACTACACTGCGAACACCCCTAAACACAACCAATATTTAGTATTTGTATTAGGAAAAGAAAAAATCTTTCTAACCAACAATTATTTAAACAAGACTAACCAAAAAATTTTTATGGTTTTTCTCTCCTTTTTCTCTAATGATTTTTTGTTCTTTTACGACCCTTATTGATCACTGTTAGTCATCTATTCATTGATTACGTAGCATTATTGGAAAATTACAAGTGACCAATATTTTTCTACTAATAAATTAGCCAATAAATCAGACTTAAAAAAAAAAACTTCAAAACATTAAAACAAAACTTTCTATATCACACAATCAAGAACTTATAAAAATTAAATATAAATATAACTTCATAGATATTTTTTTAAAAAAATAGAACATCTAAAACCTAAAAAAATAAAACATCTAATTTAAATTATTAATTAATATTTATTAAATTTTTATTGATTAGCTAGCATATAGTATCTGCGTTGTTATTAACTTCTTATTATTATTACTAGGAAGATGATACACTGCTGCCACTAAAATCCAGACTATGTACCTGTAAAGTAAATAATGCATTAGTTTTAAGCATTAACTAACTTTTCATAAAGAACACATAAAGATTTGGTGGTAAAGAAACTCATCATCGACTGAAATTTGAATAGCTAGGCTTGATTGTCTTCCCTATAAATGGCGACGAAAAGAAATAAAAGAACCCAAACAAGCAGCCATACATCGACCACCACTTAACGTTGTTGTCTAATTTTTCTATAAGAGTATGTACAGATGAAATGAAAAACAGGCAACCAACAACAACGGCAATTATAGCATGACGGGAATGTTCGTGAGGGTAAGTGTGGGTTAGAATTGTTCTAACCCTCTCCATTTTGATTGTATCAAGAAAACCAGAAGACTGCTTTTCAGAGCCCATACCAATCATTCATTCAAGAATCAATAAACAATCTCTCTATCTCTCTCTCTATATATATTACTATATAGCCGTATCGTTTATCGGAATTCCGGCAATGATGAAGTCCACTTTAGACGTTCAATAAAATCACAAAAAACAACGCCACGTGCAATATCCTGCACATAGAAGAACAATAACGCTACAATGATAAGCTAAGTATATGAATTTTAACATTAAGTACTTGTCAAAAGCTAAGGACACATAACAACAACC